>JAHZNA010002162.1:0-29328 GCA_027743935.1 Sinodicranocentrus sp. ZH6
AAAAAATCATTTTTCCCGAATTCGACATCGGACCTCGGCATTTCTCAGCCAATGGACCTAGGCGCTTGACAATAGGTGGAATAAGTCTGTTAAGCTTGTGGGCAATTTTGTACAAAAAACTGATTAAAAATGTTAACCCATATTGAAATGAGAGATCAACAAACCTGCTTAAATAATTTTGGTACAACCTACGTATTTGAAAAAGTAGTGACGATTCTCGCAAGTAGTATATTTACCCGGCAATGCTTTAAATTATATAAAATTGACTACTTTATCGCTTTCGTCATAGAAGACAGATAGGCAGGCACTGGTAAACAACGTGAAGCAAAAAATGGTGATGATCTTGTTGACGCCATTGAAGTAAACAGATGTATAATCACCTCGATAGAAAAATATAGTTTCTATTGTAATATTGTCAGTTTGCCATAAACCAGGTGTAGCTCTCTACTGTTTTGCTCTTTTGTGGATTCTTGTATAAATCCAGTAAAGTTGATGACGACAATGATGATATGATGACATACCATTTTTTGCATACCTAGTTGATCACTTCCGAGAATCGCTGATTGACCAAGCAGCCTCTGGCTTGTTTGTGATATGACGTTCCCCTTTTCAAATTACTTAACAACTAAGGAAAACTATTCTTTCAAATCATGTTCAGACCACCAACCCAAAAACCGGTGTGGACATGACATGACTTGAAAGAGGTGTGCGTTTAAAAAAAACTTTCCGATGGGTAAGGAATAATTATCTCGAATTTAATCTATATGATCTTTTATCTTCGGACAGTTTCTTAGTTTCGGCCAGGGTTTAATATGTAATCCTGTCGCTGGTGTGTTAGGTACATTGAATATTTAGTTTTCTCTAACTTATCCTTATTCTAATCTCAAATTCCGTTTCGCCATTTTTTCATAACATCACGCAATTGATTATAACAATGAGAGGATGCTATGAGTTTTTAGGTTATATATGGTACATTTATAATTTAATTTAGTATTCATGAGTGAACAATGGGGACGATGATTTTATTATTGGCATAAACTGCCCAAACTGATTTATTAGTTTATTGAAGAACATTTATATTCTACATTTATATCATGAACTTTTCCAAAGTAAAATCAAAGATGCGGGCAAATTTATCTACCTCATAAACAGAAACCTAAATAACATAACATCATTCATATTCGTGGCAAGTATTAGTATTGGAAAACCCCAACGAAAATGACTCTTGGCAGTGCAAGTGTGTACCCTGTTTCCAGAACCAGGATGTAGTTTATAATAATTAACAGATTAAAATGCACCTGGGAAAAAATTATTTGTGGGGCTAGAAATCATCGATATTACACGAGTAGAGGGTTCAGGTTCGGGTCGTCTTTGCTGATCACAGATTACCCCTTGCATCGAAGTAAATAGAATACCCATAAACCATCACTTTTAGTGTCTTAAAACATTTTCTGACATTAATTTATACTTTCGTTCTGCAAACTAAATAGATTTATTTTACTGTTTTTCTTTGTTAGGTTTGTAGCCGTTCGCTTGGGATTCAATGCGCAAAAGATGTGCAGAAGGGTATCTTTTAAGGAAACCTATACAAAATAATAATAAATAAAATTCATGCGAAAATAATAATGTTTATGGCCCAAATCCGTGACATGGTTATGATATGATCCATCTACAATGTACAGGTAAATTAATTGCTCTACTTGGGTGAATTAGGTAATGCTCATTTTCTACTGATCAAGTTGTTTTTATGTACAAAATGAAGAAAATGGAATGCATCAAAATCTATAGACTCTCATTTACAAAAGTATTTCAGTGGATGCAAGTATTTGCTTTTGGATTTTGGAATATATAACTACTTTTAAATTTTATGATATCTTAAATGCCCAACCACTAATTTAGTTTATAAATTCTGTTAAATATTTAATTGTCGTTTTTAAGAAACCGTGATTTCTCTGAGTTTATTTAACTGATATCGAAGAAGAAGAAAAGGGCTATAACTTGTGTGGCTACAACTTTATAGTGCTCAGAAAATTTCAGCCTTTAATTAGACATAAGTACATAATACATGCATAAGCTCACATATTAAGAGGCTGCATGGAGCCAGGAACATCGACTAGTTCTCGATCATACATAACAATGTCTTAATTCGTCTATACTGGAGGTCAAGTTCAAGAAAAACAAGTGCTAAAAACTAGAGATTTCGCTTTGAGTGTGCACTGTTGAAGTATATGTACGATGACATCGTAATGAAAGCTAATTATATCCTTATAAAATTGCTCAACTCAACACAATGAGTATACTGTATACCTATGTTATATTCAAGTTGTCCCAAAAGTAACCGGCATCAGAAAATGATCCACCCCACTTCTCCTTTACGATTATAATAATAAAAGTAAGGCGATACTCTCTATCTCTCGATACGATAAAACAAAGGATGTTGATATTGTTAACATAAAATTGCACCAAAATTAGGTACTTTACTAGTACAAAATTTTCTTTAATGATTATATGATTGCTTCATAACACGTGGTGGAATTTTAATATTGTATAAAATTTGAAAGGTGTTTTTGATGCGTTGATTGACAAAGTTAGTAAGTTGTCAGAAATGTCAGAGATTAGATTAGCAAAAACAAGTCAGTGGGCTTAACATTAACTGTAACTAATACTCCTGACTAACCCTCGGATTTCTGTATGCACACAAAATAATTTTAACTCATGAAATCCGACGAAGCCCAATATTACAAAATAATCTGGTCAGGTACATAATATTTCCGGGTGTCTAATTTTGTACACATACTCTAGTCTCTGGAGCCTAATCTACCATTCAGATACGTTAAAGTATGTATGAATTATACCTCTCATTCCCAGTCTCTAACTATTAAAGTTAGCATAATATAATGATTCACATCCTAAAACTACAAGTTTTGTGCCATGTTTTGCCTATAACAATTGTGTGTACATCTTGTTCGCTGTTTTACTGTGTCTTAATAATTCATAATTGCTAATATATGTACAATAAGTCTGTTTTTATCTGCTTCGAGTGCGAGTGACAAGATTGCTTACACTCGGCACTCGACTAATTTTGCACTTGATTGCGTCGAGTAATTGTAGGGCTTCGTATGTTTTGAGACGCACATGCCCAATTTGTAAAACACCTTTTTTGTTTTCACAGACGGAAAAGAAGATCCATTGTTTGAGGCATATTTAAAACTATAATATTTAGTATAGCATATTACAACGCGCGTGTTCAAATGAGAACAAAATATAATTGCAACTTCCGATAGTAATTACATCGAACCCTACAATTTTAAGGTTTCTGGTCCATTAAAAAATTGCACAGCGTATTCGCTCTCACGTTACAATACTAATTTCGTTCCAAGATTACAAATGAGTTGGTGCAGTACCCTTATTTGAATAAAATCAAGGATAGACAATCAATAAACTAATTTATGAACGTATCATGAAGTTTCTCGTTCAGTCAGACTCACTTAAATAAAGACATTAAAATGCTAGAGGGTCACTAAAGGGGAGGTTATGATCCACCCTAAAGAGAGAAACATGATTTACAATTTACAGTGGCTTCAATTGATTTGAGAATCTGCGTGATAATATTGTCTAATTACTCAATTTCCCTGTAATAATGTCACCCTTCTAACTAATATATTGCATTTAATTGTATGTTTTAATGCAACCAGTTACGAGACTCGACAATCAATTAAATTTTCTAGTTTGCATTTTCAAATAACTACTGTCTGATTTACAATTAAGGATTACACAAATAAACTCCAAACCGTTTTAAGCAATATGTAAGTACGCAAGTAACTTCATGTCCTGAAGTCAAATTAACTAATTCTCATCGTTTAACGAAAATGATTAATAACTTAATCTAAAGAACCTGGACAGGAAGAGGTGTAATTCAGTAGCGGAATAACCACATCTACAATATCTACATACACCAGTATACATGGCGAAAATAAAAAGTTGTTGTGTGCTGTGCATGCATCTTTGATTTTTGCTTTTCATAAATCATCTCAAGATTTTTGTTCTCGTTCTTGCTGTTTTGTTCAGCTTTGCTAGCGTTTGTTGATTTAGAGGGAGCATTAAAAAGCATCAACTGATTCATTAACATTTTCCACAATTCATTTGATTCTCTAAATATCCTGCGTGCCAAAAAGCACAATGATTTATCTTTGGTGTGCAGCAATAAATAAATTCGACAAGACCTATCACCTTTTCAATTACAAGGAAATTCATAATAGCAAGATGATGAATTATCTCTACTATACCTATTTCGTGATTTGGAACGGATTAGTTTTCAACGTACGTAAATCCAATAACTGAATGAGTTTCAGTTTCAGTGCTCCCAAACTCATTTAAAAGATTGGATAAACTGGTTTGGATTGGTTAAGTACGATTTAAATAGTGGGACACCCATCAAACAAATAATGTCTGTATTTTGCAATTATGAATTGATTTTTAAATGACCGCTATATATGCCTGATTCACTTGTTTCAGGAAGCACATATTTTTAAAAGCTTTTTAACGAAAAAGAATCGTGTAAACACAAAAACTGATTTTAATAGATGAAGTGAGATTAGATGAACAAACATCTACAATACGATTTGATTCGTAGCTTGGCTTAAATACGTAAATTTATGCATGTGGATGTGGAAGCAGTGATTCATTACGAATTCATAAAAAAATGTTTGATTGTAAGAAAAAATATACTTCAAGGTTGAGCCACACCGGTTGTCCTATCCTCCTCACTATTTTTTATCACAGCAAAAAGCATAACTCGTGGAGGGAAAAGGAAACTAGCATAATTTAACAATAGTTGAGCATCATGTTTTCATCATCACAATAATTTTATCCCATAACGCTGTTTACTACTCTCTGGAATGGAACATAACAGGTTTCCGGGTTTAGTTTTAGGGATTGACTACACCTTTCTTCCTGACAAAAACGTACATTTTGAATCTCATTCTGTGCACGCATGCTTGGACGTCTAGCTTATCGGCCAGGGATGCTATAATGCTATAAGAATATAATAGCAACTATAGGCGTCTTCTGTTGTAATGCATGAGCAATTTAACTAGTTAACCACATTCATTGAATAACACTGACACCACACACATTGACTATTTAAATGTATGACGTAAGCATCGTATATGTTCCAATTATAAGGTTTTTTTATTTTAACTTTATTTTAACTTTAAAGGAAATTAGTCAACAAAAATATTACATTACTCCGGAAGTCAGTAAAACACAGTAAACCAGGTAATAAAGCTTGTTCCTATATTAAGGGAAAACGAATAATGGTATTCAAAAAGGAAAATCACACATGACAGTAAGAAAAAGCTTGTCTCAGCCAAGTTCAAGGACATTCATTAATTGCTTGAAAACCAAGTCATTATACTAAACGCTTGTAATACAGGTAAACGAGTATGTTGCACTTCCACTTTTAAGTGGATTCCCGTATAAAGTCTGGTAGCATTTGTAATTAAAAGTTACATGCGCTTCTAGTGATATATTTGTGGAAATAAAAACTCACATAATAAGGAAAAATACGATTACTTGTGTTTTACAACATACACAAAAAAAATTTGTAAAGTCTTCCTCGTATGTGTAAAAATTATGTATCGTTTTTCCCAATATATATATGCAACATGACAGATTGTCAGCAGCAAAAACTCAACAGACAATTAAGACAAGTGGAAAAATGATTCACTCTCACGTTTTGTGCCGATCATTTGCAACAGCTACAAAATCTACCCAGCCCCTTTTCACTTTCAAGTTTATTAAATCAAGTCTGCCCTTTATGCATCATGAACGTGAATCAAATTAATGAATTTGTTTTATGAATTAGGTGGGTGGTCATACTAGTCATCTATCATTCTTGGAGGAATGCAATTAGTAGTGTAAAGATTAGTGGAAGTGTGAATATAAAGTATTTCTGTTTCCTGTTTTGTAGCATGTTCGTATTCATAAGGTTTTAAGGTGCCACTGCATAAAGCATAAGAATCGCTTGTCAAAAAGCTTTTATTTGCATATACCATAAACCACACATTTCGAGAAAACTGGTATAAGTAGTAAACGTAAAAGTTTTTTGCAGACATGTCTTGGCAATCCAGTTAACATCTTGATTTGATTTGTTTCATATGGAAATTACAAAAATGCTAGTATGTAGTATGTGCTAACAATCGGAAATAGTTACAAAGAAAATTCGCCGCTCGCTAACAATAATAATTAATTTTTATGATGCAGTAGGCTATTTTAATTACAAATGCTTCTGCGAAGTCACAGTTCCATGGATGTCGTCGAAGTCACAAATATGCAATTCCACCAGCATTTTTTATTACAATTACTAAGTACTCAATTGGAGATTCCTTATTTTTATTATTTCCTTTATTAATTCAACAAGTGTGAAGTATAAACTCATATGATTAACGCAGTTTGTCGATGAATAATGTTACATACATGTACATTGAAGACTGGAAAAGCAAACATTGAATTTGTGCAGATGTAAACGTAAACCGATGTAAATAATTATTCGACACATGATTAACTAACTTATCTTAATTCCTATCAATTATCTAAAGGACGTGGTTTCTGTTTTAACTTCCGCACTTCCAGCTTGCGAATAAATCATTGGGAAACAATAAACATAAGTATCGACAGACATGTATTTCTGTAATGTGATGTGACAGGAGATAACCTAATTTCAATTCTGATGATAGTTAAGAATGAGTTTGAATCAACTCTCTCTGTATAAAAATTAGGAGTCGTATGTTGCCAGTTAAATAAGTCTATCCATCTTTATTAGGGTTTGCCATGTATCAAACTAGGATGTTTGCGCAAGATCAAGAAGAATGCAATTATTTTTTTCAATCACATCAATCTCATGGATAAGCACAAATTTGTCACTCCATTTTTTCATTGTCATCCGGTTCATTTATGCAGTTTCTTCGTAATGCTCGGATCATTCTTCACCACAGCTCCTCTCTTCCGTTGTTCCTGATGTAGTCAGATTTGTATGAATTTTTCTGTCGTTGTTTGTCTAGTCGAATGAAGCCTTCTTCCTGACTCATGATCATTATGACGATGATGATGATAAGATGATGACTGGCCCAACATGAATATGGAATCACGTGCTTTTATTATTGTTACTTTTCATTTCATTTGTTGTAGAAACAAGACTTGCCTTGTGACCAAAGAAATCTAAATGCTCACGAAATGTGACAAACAATGACTGGGCTATTATTTTTTTCTTTATAGAAAAGTAACATTTAAGTACACTATAGCTCGTAACTTTAAAATCGACTAAAATATTATAATCAAAAGCCCATCTGTTCACTTGTAATAATTAATAATAGATTGTTAAGCTATAAATATGAGCCTCCTAAACGCACAAATTTTCTGTTTACGACAAATACTGTTGCATCGTAAAACGATAAGGAGCTGGTCACGGTACTCACGGTCGTAAATTTGCGATTGAATGATCGGATGACATGAAATTACATGAACAAGCAATTTAAAATATACTTTTTATTTTTATTACTTTTAGCAATGTAAAAGAACTTTTGTATTTTAATGGGGTATCTCACTACATTATGAACAATCAATAATGTAAAAACAGTAGAGATGTTGAAGATTGTATTACCTCTTGTAGCAATGCAAATTATGAGCATGAATTTCCTTTCGATATAAGGCTTCCTGAAATATTTAGTAATTTTTCTATTAATTTTTATAGCGCAAAACAAAATGTACTGTTTTGGGGATTTTGAGATGCATCATTGAATGTATATAATAGATATAGTACTGGGAATAACATATAGTTATAACTTCCGCACGCAGTTAACTGGGAAGATGAAAGCAGAACAAATTAAGAATGATTAAAATTCGAGCATATAATTAATTAATGACAATGACGAAAAAAATTACAATTTATTCATGGAGTTAAAGTGTAAAAGGAATGCACACGGAAAACGTTGAACTGGAATGAACCTGATTGCATGAACTTTAAAAGTCCCATTTTTGAACGTAAAAACAAACGCTCACTTTATCAACGTTTCTTGAGATAAAAACGTGTTAATTATTTAAACATGACTGTTAACATTTCAATGAAAACTCACGGTAGCTAGTTTTAATTAGGGCTTAAGCTTAACAATCAGGGAAGAAAATGAGTGTGGGAACTGAGCATTTAAAGATAACATAGATAAAAACGCTAGTTGAAGATGCACATACGTTAGATTAAAAGTTTTTAATAACTCTTGTAACTTAAAATTGTATGCATATGTTGTGGAAAATGTATGGGAAACGAATTAAGCATCTAAGAAGTGCTAGTACATGTTCATTTAAAAGTTTCAGTGCACATTAAAAGTATCAAGCTTGTTGGTGAGTCGTTAAGCTGTCCTAATAATAGCAAACTCATAGAAGAAGTTCTGGAACTGTAAAAATAGTTAAAATCAAAACCGATAAGCTTTCAGATAACTGTGAGAACGTGTACAATGCTTAACTTTTAATCATTAATATTGTCGAACCTAACCTTGCGCATAACCATGCAGTTTCATAGACTCTTAATTACTGATTGTAAATTTTGCTGTGCAGATATTGCACTTTTCTACCCAGGGAATATTTTTGCGTGTGACAAGCCCTAGCGAATTATTACCTTCCTGTACATATTTTTCATAATTCCGATTTCCAACTCCAACCTTGCTTCGTGAGATTGAAAGTTTTTTTTTAGGAAAAAGCATACCAAAGTTCATGTTCGTTTTAGTAATAATATACACAATGAATTATTAATATTGTTTGATTGTAATTCACATGAAGTGCCTTTACTTGCACAGGATGAATAAAGAAGTATACGACTATTATCGCTTTCAAAGCAAAGTGACACAGCTAATAAATCGTTTGAGAATCTGACAAAACCATCCAGGTCTTCAGCAGAGCCTCCTTTCCATGTTCCATAAGGCTAATTTTGTTAAAGTAGTTGCTTAACTGATCAAATGAATTTATGAATGCATTTTTACAGATTCTAACAATTTTATTAGTCTGTCTGTGGAAACAATAAAATAGATGCACGATAGAGTAGAGTAGTAGACTAATGCACAAAATTCGACTCTTGGAAAGCTGACACTAAAATTTCTTCAAGCATCGATAAGTTAACTTGCTCAATAATCGTCACATTGTGCTTCTTTCCAGATTTTCGGGGATGATCAACGACCATTTGTCCTCTTGTGTGTGAACCTAGAAGCTCTACCGTGCAGAAGTTGCTGTTTATTGCGGATATAATCTGTAAATAGTGTTTATATGTAGATTTATGTGGTTGAGAAATCTTCAATGAGTCGTATACAAAACTTAGAACTGAATTGTAAAAGACGCTATTCTGTCTTGAGATTGAACTTTTCTGACACAAAACACGCCCAAAATACTT
Organism: Sinodicranocentrus sp. ZH6; assembly: GCA_027743935.1. Lineage (NCBI taxonomy): Eukaryota > Metazoa > Arthropoda > Collembola > Entomobryomorpha > Entomobryidae > Sinodicranocentrus > Sinodicranocentrus sp. ZH6. Next base: position 9,434 of record JAHZNA010002162.1, read on the forward strand.
TAGGCATCAAAGAACATATACACAGGCTACTAAATACAACTGGCAGCATTCTTCTGTAAAATGTAAACCAGTTATTTATAACCCAAGCCTAACATATATTTTGTACCCACTGTTCTCATCTAAAATTCAGGTTTGCCGTGTACCAAGATTTTTTAAGTAAAATAAACAGGTTTTCCTTTCATTACTTTAACGATTGCTAATAATTGAAAAATAGTGCATACTTGCTACAAGTAATTGATGGAGTAATTACATTACATTTATAAAACCGTCACTTACATCAGGATTTAAGAGCACAGCCATACACACAGCATCTGCACTTATCCATTTTCCATAACGTTGCTCATTTCGAACAAGTACCTGTTCTTCAATCAGATTCAACAATTGCATTTGTTTGCTTTTAACTGTTCCTAAAGTTTGTCTGCGCCATTCCTGTAAAAATATTATTTAAATTGTAAAGTCATGATGGGAATTTTTCTTCCATGAATATTAAAATTAGTTCCTACTCAAATATATATGTATCCATTGCATTGAGCAATCTTTACCAAAGGGGACATGGCTTGTTTGCAAGTTTCCCACGGAATCAGTACAATATGTTGATTCCAAGCTGCACCTAATACAACAAAGGCAGACTCCGGGTCAACAAAGAAGTTGAATTCAGAACATGGTCGAATGTTTCCAATACCTGTAGATAAGCATTTAATTGACTATGCTCATGCTCACTTTGTGCATTTAAAATATTATGTGATGATAATTTTCTGTACTGTGAATATTGCCACCCATGATGTACAATTCCTTTACATTGCCCACAAAGTCTGGATCAATATTTACAGCGATTGCTAAATTTGTCAATGGTCCAACGGCAATCACTGTGAGTTCTCCTAATCGTTTGACAAAAAATTAAAAGCAGTCCATTACGCATCCTGCTGGTCTTGTTTAGCTGCTCTACTCAACGTCTTACTCGTTGCACCCTGGCCAAGAATCATGAACCTTACCTTGATATTTCTGAGCTAACCGAACTAGTGCCATCGCAGCACATTCTTTTTCTAAAACTCTGTTTTGCTTTACAATCGGCAGATCTAGAGATGTCTGTACGCCACCAAGACCATCATCCCCAAAAATAGGTGGTTCACCTCTTTCAAACGGTTGGACTAATGGATTTGCTGCTCCCTTGTACACAGGAATCTAGGTACGTATGAAAATATATTAATACCTGCTGGGGCTTTCAGGTTACAACAATACCCACCATATTGAATAATATGTAAATACATTGTTGACTCCAGCCGAATCCAAAACAATGAAAACATTTTTGCAAACATTATCCACATTAGTATTCCCCAAAACTGTGGTGATACCAATAATTTCAAAGGGTATCTTGGGGTTTTTGTGAGCAGCCAAAGCCATAAACAACGCAACGACATCATCTATCCCTGCATCGGTATCAATGATGACTTTCCTCGGGCAACCTTTATAATTCTTTAATGAAAGCAAAAACTGATCATAACTTTAGGTAATTAACGGAGGAAACTTAAAATGTTTAGTGACTAAATGATTATACCATTACGGTGAAACCAGTTATAGTGATATATGGGCTATATGAGATAAGAAGATTTGGTGATATGTTTGTTTGGTATTGCTGGCACTAATTGTTCCTATTGAAATAGTTTGGATGAAATGTGTACAAAGTATAATTTGGACACGAGTTCCGTGCCGGCTGCTCGACAAATCATTGCACAAACGGATGAATGTGTACAGCTGAGGTGCATGGCATTACAATACTACCATTCCAGTTTCCAGTTTCTCATTATCATATTATGAATCATGATGCGTGACAATGAAATACAATTTTTGAGATGATATTCTTGCCTACAGGCACACATCCTTTCAAGTTAACATGATTGCAGGGCACCTTATACTTATACACGAAAGAGATACGTATATGTATTTATATATACTCCATTCCTCTGTGTGTAGGTAAGTATTCCTAAATAATATCATGAAAGGAAGTGCTCAAGTATTTTATGATTTCAAGCTGTTTCTTATGATTTTTGAAGATGCAGAGCAGAACGTGTGCACCATTTAGTTACTGCGGAATAGCGTTGTTAAAATAATTTTCAAACTTTACCAATTTATTTTAAGATTTTCAATACTTGGGGTTATTCTTTTTCCTTTTCACATGAGAATTTTTACTGAAAACTGTAACCTTCGAAGATTTACTGCGATTAAATACATTTGCTTTGCTACCTTTTTTATTCCTAACGTACCCGAATTTTTCCTTGTCCCCGGACGAAAGATCGCTACATTCCGGCAAATTTGCCAAGTGACATACTTTACATTTTTGACAGTGTTTCCAGGTAGGCTTTACACATTTTCCACAATCGCCACAATGAATATAAGTATTTCCACCATCCTATCAACAAAAACATCAAACATATAATTTAGTTTGTCTCGTGAAACTATCACTTTATCGCAGAAATTAGAAATCCGATTGCATTTTATTATTTGCTTTTAACAATTTAACCTTTGTCGCACACGTTCCGCATATCGCACAGTGCAAGTTCTGCTTGTCCACCCATTTAGCGCATGAATCACAGTAGCGGTATTCTTCCTTAGGAAGAACCAGACTTGATAACGAAACATTAGTAAATGCTCTGATTGGAGACGATTTGCTTTTCGATCCTGTTTGATATACACAATTAATATAATATTTAAAAACTTTCTGAAATGCGGATTGATTTCAATAAATAACCATGTTGTCACTTGCCAGAATATTTGGGATGATTTCTGTATTCCACATGAAAGTCGCTCATTGTAAGTCCTGAACCGGGGCACCTGTTCAGAATATGCCCTTCCATAAAGTATGGGAACACCCAGAATACTAAAAAACAAACGCACTTCGTCATTTTCTACAATTTAGTTTAGAAAGAACTGCTTCAAAACAGCAGGACTTACTGTCAAAATCACTACTGCCTGAAGAACCAGCAGCGTGCCCAAACCTTTCAAGATCATTTTTAATTCCACTCAAGCAACCATGCCATATCAATTCCACTTTAACCCCGAAAGGCGGATCAACAACTACTGCCAGTTTTCTTGCACCCGATACAAATTTAAGGTAATTTTCTTTCCCATTGAAGAAATGATGATTACACATATTGTACAAAGTAAACGCTTCCTTATATATCCTAATCTGAAAAACGGTAACACATTCCATTCATATAAACTATTATGATCATTTGATCGCGATCAGGAAAAAGGTTCGTTTAAGAATCTTACAAATCTCTTATCAATATCTAACAGGAATGAAGTTAGTTCCGGAAGTTGAGACCAGATAATATGTTGATGTAAACTTGGTGTTCCGATACACAGAACACTATCGATTTCCAAGTTTTTAAATTGTTCCATGAAAAAATCAACTGAAGCATCGTTAAAGTGATATTGTGCCTCTCCTTTGTTTTGTTGATTGGGAAATAAAAGCGGATGGTTTACCTATATATATATATATATATATATATATATATCAAGTAAAAATCAAACAGTGATCTCGCGAAACATAATCATTATCATTATACATTTAAAAAACTTGCCTCAACTTTAGCTTGTTTACCGGAAACATTTTCAAATGGACTTTCTTCATGCTTTCTTTTAATCCTGCAACGTTCTTTCTTCCCTTTTGATTTCTCCGAAATCCCGTTCCACTTTTCCTCTGGCATATAAAACTCGCACAGCTTTTTTGTGCGATAAGCAGAACAGGAAAAGAATTGTTTGCCATCCCTCTCAAAAAGTATTGTCGGACCTTCAATGAATATAGAAAATATTAATCACTAGCACACTGCTGACCCTATCAATTCAAGAGTCCTTTTTGGAAAATATAGCATACCGTGATCACACGACGGATTTAGGGATAAATCACGAATGATAGGTACGGTTTTCAATATTTTTGATTGTTCTTCGGCTGTACTTTCTACATCCATGTTTTAATTTTTCAATCTTTTTGAATCCGCGTCGTAAATCATGAATGTATTTATTCTGCGATCATCACAATCATAACAAGGCTCACATTATGTATAATTCTAAAATAGAAACATGAAGTTTTGCCAATATGTAAAGTTACCGAAAAATCTAATTGTCATTTGTTCCGCCGTTTGAACCGATAACACTTGATACGTCAAACTTTAAACCACTAGTTAGTTATAAGTAAATCTGTTTTTCGAATATGTGAAATCGAAGTAAAACAAATATGTGAATTTACCTTACCATGTGTGTATTTTTTGTGAGCGTATTTTGGCTGTCCTGAAGTTCTCAAATGCAGCTGTGCATCCGTAAAAGCTCACTTATGTATTTACCTTTATACTCACGCGATTCGCGCTGCTCTGCAGTGAGCAGTGTGCTATGCACGTGCAATATATTGGAGAGTGGAGAGAAGAGAGCATCCTCCTAACCTAATATTCCTAATCCAGAAAAAGTGAGAAGATAAAACTTGTCAAAAATGTGCATTCATTCATGTGTTCTTTCTAAAGAAAGTTGAAACATTAATGTATGTTAGATGGTGAATAACATTCATAATCGGTATTGCATATGAGTTAGTAGCATCTCTAAAGGTCTTTGGTTAGTACCAAATTTTAATAGATAAGTAAAGGGATATCAGTCAGATAGCAAAAATATTAGATTCACTGTTAAAAACCGCTCAATGTCTATTCAATATTGTCCCTAATTAAGTTCATTTACCCTTCATAAAATAAGCACATATATTACTACGTGCCTAGCTCATTTGTGAGAAGTGAGGAGTGAGGACAATATCCTCCAACCACTCGCCTAAAAAGAAAAGTCTGAATCTCGCTAATTCGCAAATGATTTATGTAAATGAAGAAAACCATTGGGACTGGAGAGGTTTCTCAGTGAAAACTCCAAGTGTTTTTTAGTCTGATTAAATCGACGAACAATGATGACCTCGATTTCATCTGTGTGAAAATAGCTTTCTCCTGTCGATAAATTCTTATCCCGGTGCGATAAACCTAATCTCAGAAATATACATATGAAGGCGAAGGAAAAGTCTCCTCACAATATATTTTTTCTTCTACAACGCAATGCTTTACAGTTCACTCCACCAACGTTTCTTGGCAAAGGTTTATACCTATCTTAGCAAAACTTTGCCGTTGCAAGAAAAAGCGTGCTAGTTAATTTTATATAGGTCATCAGCTACGCTGTCAAATCCCATCTTCATGACTTTCGTTTCATGTCCGTTCATGACAATTATGCTGAGTCCGTCCAAACGCCAGCCAGAAAGCCTGTAACGAAAGATCAAGAAAAAAAGTGAACAACGGCGTGTGTTTATTCGGGAAAAGAGCAAGTTGACTTAGCAAACTCAGTTTTAACTTGACGTGAAGAGTATAACATTTTCATGTGACCTACTGACTTGGGACTGACTCTGAATGCTTCTGAACTGAACGGATACATTACATACGATAACATTTAGTTTCCGATACGTGCGTTTCTTACATTATACACACACTTCCTTCGGTTTACAAAGTAACGTAATATGCCAATCAGATTCTCAGCTTTCTCGGCATAAGCAAGTGCGTGGCTGCTTGCGTCTACTGGTGAGTAGGTTGCTGGCTTTTTGAAGGACACTTTTAACAATATTAATTTTTTGCTTGTTTGATGAACTGAACCTAACCTGAAACACGCACGTACTTACACCTACATATATACCAGTATACCACAGTAGTAACGACGCTTTTTAGTTCAAGTCATATTACTGCAAGGTGATTCCGGGAAACGGGATTAATCTAGTGCTTTTATCTATAGAAATGTTAGTTTAAGCTACTTATGTGTATATTTGCTTTGCATGTAAGCTTTATTACAAGACTAGTAGATTTCTTACTTCTAGTATCTTATTTGCGCTCTCTCTCTCATGCAAATGGTTCCGTAGTCACCACTCACCACTGTCATCAAGATCATTTCAAAAAGTTTTGTGCCATTGGCATGCTGTCATTACTGAAACTGCGTTACTGCGTTATGGGAAACAAATATAGGACTTTTAGTGAAAAGCTTGCTTCGTGTGAAGGCGAAGAAATCAGGAAAGTAAAAGGGAGGAACAGACGATGATTCGACTTGCTGGTTCTGTGCAATTTCTCCTTGTTCTTCTCCTTAGTTGACTTTTGTGCTTTGTGTGCAACGCTTCAGCTTTGAAGTGCCTAATTATCTCTTTTCAGCAGGCAGTATTGCAGTTGGGGAAAAAGTGGCCTTGAAACGATCTTGAAAACGTATTTTCGTGTTACATAACATTAGTATTTTGTGAAACTTTGAAAGCAATTTTGGCTCGGCTATGAACCTAATTTGAACTCATAATATTGCTGTACGTAGCAGTTGTTACAAAATTGTCTTTGATTTGATTTGTCACAGATTTTTCTCTGGAATAGCAGTTAGTATTGGCCTGGCCCCTAGCGTTTTTTGTATTTACGGCAGCAAGCATAGCAAAAGTGCTATACATTTTTTTCATGCGATTACGCCCACGCATCCCGACATTTTGAGTGTAATTTCGTGTTCTGCAATCAATCAAAGATGGACGTAATCGATGTTCTTGGTAAGCGTATAATTTTGTCGTAAAAACTTTCATCTTTGTATGTCCGGGGCACATTGAGACATGGATGTGAAAGTTTTTTTTTCTATTGTATAAAATGTCAAACTAAACTGCGAGAATTTATTTACAACCTTATCTTATTTGGCACCACTAGTCAGACTCTCACTAGACAAGGTTTATTTTTAGGTGAAATTTTGGCAGATATCGAGAAGCAGTCTGCAGAAGCATCATCCTACTCAATAAATAGGCCATCAAAACAACCAATCAATCCAAATGGAACTTATTCAAATGGCAGTGATTTAAACACTCAATCCACACAACAATCCCAACAACTAAAATCAGTTCGCTTTACAAATACCAATACAACCACATCAGACCAAAATAGTAAATCCACCACAATTCCCACAAATAAGCTACTACACCCGCAACACCAGCAGCATTTGCACATCTCAGTAGATACTCTCCAAGTGCCTGGGGATAGGTCGTTTTTGCACTCACCGGATCCTGACATTTTGGCCCGAAATGCACCCAATTTGAGAGCACCGTCGCCAGGTCCAAAATCCCCAAGGGTTTATAATGGGCCAGTTTCTTCTGCTGCGGATGCTTCTTCAGCTGTCGCTCCAGTTTTCTCAATCAACGATGACAACGAAGATTGGAATTTTCACAGTTACCACCTGGATTACAAGTACACTCCGCCACCCATCAAAGGGCCATGTTGTGTTTGCGGAGATGGCATCATGGGAGCGGTACAAGAAATGAATTACTATAATTATATAATATTGCTATGCCCTATGCTTGAGCTGGAAAGCTTTCGATTGGAATTTTCATACTATCATGCTCATTTTCAGATGGTGACTTGGATGGACAAAATGTATCATCCTGGTAAAATGATATTTTAATATTTTCCTTTGCAACGATTTTTTATAAGAAAACTATGGATCATGCTAAAAAAAATTGGAATTTGTTAGAGCATTTTTGTTGCGTCAATTGTGGTAAAGAGCTGAGACCGAATTGCTTTGAACATGACGGAAAATCGTATTGCAAACCCTGTCACAATATGCTTTTCTTGCCTCCATGTGCTGGGTGCAACAAAGACATACAAGGGGTACTTATACTCACTCATACCCTCACTAAGCCTTGCATTTAGTAGTGCTTTTTTAAATATTGATATGATCCTCTCTAATTTATCGCATCGATTTGTAGAACTATATTCAGCCAATGGGCAAAGTCTGGCATCCAGACTGCTTCAAATGTACCAAATGTTCAAAAGTGCTGACCCCTGATAATTATTTTCAAAAGGACGGAAAGCCTTATTGTGAGGATGATTTCCATGACCTTTTCTCTCCAAAATGCCACGGGTGTAAGAAGCCTATTAAGGACGTACGTTTAATACGCGCAATTCTTTCCGTTATTACGAGCAGATGGGAATACTCAGGACATAAATGACCTTGAACTTAACTTTGTCTTGTGGTAGGATCGCAAAGTTACAGCCCTCGGAGGCAAGAATTGGCACCCGAGCTGTTTTAAGTGTTGCAAATGTCATGGAGTATTGAACCCTAACAAATACAAAGAGAAAGATGGTAAACTCTATTGTGAGAAAGATTACAATGATTTATTTATGCCCAAGTGTGCTTCATGCAACAAACCAATTACACAGGTATTACCAAATCTGCATTAAAACAACGGAAAATTTAAATGTAAAAAAATAAAATAAATCTTTCATTTTTGGGGAAAACAAGAAACCAACAGAAGCTATGGGAAAATCGTGGCATCCTGGTTGCTTTACTTGTACCGAATGCCGGAAGCAGCTTTTCCCAGATAACTTTCTGGAAAAGAATGGCAAACCATATTGTGAAGACGATTTTCACAAGTTGTTTTCATCAAAATGTGCTGGATGCACTAAACCAATTAAAGACGTGAGATATATTAACAAAGACTTTGAGGCGTATCTTATGACACAAAGTTTTGTTTGTAATTAAGCATTCGTTGTGTATTTTGATTTTATAATAGCCGAAAAAGCTTGTTTCAGCACAAGGAAAATCTTGGCATCCAGAGCACTTTTGTTGCACAGAGTGTGGCAAACAATTAGATCCCAACAAGTTCTGGGAAAAGGACGGTCGTCCTTACTGCGAGGATGATTTTCACAAATTATTTTCTCCAAAATGCGCTGGTTGTCTTCAGCCGATCAAAAATGTATCATTTCATTACGTATCTCCCTAGTATACTAATACCAAAACTAATGACAAAAATAGGTGTTTAATTGCTTAATTTTTTGTTTTAGAAATATATCATCGCAATGGGACAACATTGGCATCCAGGTTGATGTTTTAATATGCCAACCTATGTATCGTTCGTACAAATGAAATCCCCAAAATTAATAAGTTTTATGTTTGAGTGTAGAGCATTTCTGCTGTCATCAATGCAGAAAACAACTTAATGAAAACGAGTTTTATGAAAAGGATGGTAACGTATACTGTGTTGATGACTTCTTGAACTTGTTTGCTCCAAAATGCCGACATTGTCGGGTACCAATCACGGACGACTACTGTTTGGTTGCATTAAATGGAGACTGGCATGCTGATTGCTTTAGATGTCGCGTATGAGTACCTTTTAAAATAAACAATGTAGCTTAATTTCCCGGATACTTTATTAAATGATCTAAAACACTGACATTTTTTTAAAGGATTGCAATTGTCTTTTGGAGGACAGAAATTTCTTTGAAATTAATGGCGAGCCGTACTGTGAACAACATTTTCATGCCCGTCAATGTCCAGATTGTATTCGTATTCGGAGAGCACAAAACCGCTACTTTGGAATTCCAGAAGATACTCCAATGCAGCCGAAGAAATGGGCGTCACAGGTGTCTCTTAAATCTCTGGATTTTAATCAAAGACCTTTGTCACTGATTTCACAGTTTTCAAACTCGACTTATGACATCAATCAACAATATGGAAAGGCAACTCCAAGTCAATCCGCAAGATCCTCATACATTATTCCCATCGACCGGGATGGAGTTAACAGCACTTCAAACAATCAGATGTACCATATTCATGACTCAGATGGAATGTGCTTCCATGATCATATAGAAGAGGAAATACAAAGATCTAGTGCCACTTCGCAGCAACACGAAAAAAATTCAAGAGTTGGTGCATTGGGAGGAAAATCAGTTGGGTGGAAAAAGTCACAGGATAATTTACAATTTATAGCAAAAAATCAGAGTCCATACGTGTACAATCAGCCCGGAAAGTTTCCTATACTAGAGCCGGGCAAGCATATTCGATTTGAAGAAGTTGTTACGAAGAAGGAATATGAATCAGTAACGAAACATTACTAACACTAACAATAAAATCCACGCAAATATATCACAATTGACGCTTGTACAGTATGTAACTCAATTAAACTTGAAACTCTGTAAAATTTATAATACACTGCACGAGCCATGACTCGACAGTATGGCAACAATTACTGCTATTCTTCCTCCCGTGAGCCTATCCTGCATATAAGTATATAAAAGCTTAAAGGCTATAACCTCATTTGTGTTCATTTAATAATTAAAGTCGTAAATATTTCAACAGATATAGTTTTAACTGTGAAAAATTATTGGAATCGAACGGAACAGCAGCTTAGTAATTCTTAATTATGTATGTCCATACGAGTAATTACAATCAATAAAGAAACTGCTCAACATTCGAGAACAATTAGAGTTTTATTTTGATAACACATAATATAATATTGGGAATACATTGCGCTTTTCGTCAGTTAAAATTACAAATCTATCGTCTAACAACAAGTCCGCTAGCCACTAAGATGCAACTGTATTGACCCTTTCGGCGCTGTAACTTTGCCGACATCGGATTTGGGTCCTCTAGAGGTATTGACGAAAACAGAAGATGAGTTATCATTGTTTTGATTCTGAGTTCCTTGCAATTCTGAAGCCCCTCTCGGATTTATCTGCTCGTTTTCGGACCCGCCTTTAGCTTGCTTTGCCTTTTCTGCTCGTTCCACTTTCTTTTCTGCCATTGTCTTTTTCAAACCTCTCATGTTTCTGGTGGGAAGTTTTCTAAGATCTTGCCTATGAATGTGAACACGTCCAAGAGTCGAGCCAAAAACATCCTTAGTAATGTTCTTCTTTTTCTTTGGCTAAACAATGAGATGAACCAGGAAGACCATCATTAATAGTAAATCAGCGTAATAGATAAATTTTTAATGTAAGATTCGCAATATTTTACTGGTCTCACCTTCAGCTCCTTAGGTTGTTTGCAAGCAGACTTGAAAATGTCTTGGGGAGCCAGCCTAGTTCTGCGCAAAACAAAATCAATCGAAGGTCCCATTTCTTCCAGCTCGACATTCGGAGTTTTTTCCCCCGACTTTTTAAATATAATTTTGTACCCTCTCATTAAAATTTTCTCGTCTACTGCAACAAATGAGAGAACATGCTCTATGCCTTCAACTCGGATGTTTTTGACTTCTTCCCCACGAAAGAAATCCACTAAAAGATTTTTTAGTCTGAAACAGTCGGATGAAGGAGTAATAAACGGCTCTCCGGAGAAAATCAAGCAGGGTTTATTTCCTACGGCAAACTTGGGCGTTTTGAAGTCATCAAATCCCTTGTATTTTAATACACCTAGTTCAACCATATCCAAAATACTGTGATCGAAGAGTCTTCCTGTCAAGCAATAGATAATGAAAATAACAAATTATTCATCATTATAACTATAATTGTCTGTTTTGGTTTGCTTAAATCTCTCGTATATTTCATTCATGATACAAAATTTCATACATAAACAACTTACTTACCTAAAACAATATTATTGGGGCGCTTTTTATTGTGAGAACCAAACGCAAACAATGACGCATCATATTTTTTGCATAAGCTTTCCAATTCAGTAGATGATTCGAAGGGTAAAAACTCATGCTTGCGACTGAAAAAAACGGAATGTGGTTTCTGAAGCTTGCCCTGTAAAGTGAATTGCATTTAGCATTTAATTAATATATAGTAACATGTTCAAAAATTAAATCAAATTAATAGCTACAGATAAACACGTCATTCTTACCAAATCTTTCAAGACCCTTAGGGCTGTGTCACTACATTTATTTCCTCGAATACAAATAGAATTTTTGGCATCCTCAATGAGTTTCGGCTCCCGTCGTGTCAACTCCCTCTTGCCCCTGTGTGTTTTTGGTTTCCTACATAAATTAAATACAACAATGAATCACTGGTAAAAAGACCTCCACGCTTGACGCTCTTATTTATAACATCATTGTGCATCGTAATGCTAGTATTATATTAAATGTTGAATGTAAACGTACACAACTCTCTTGATAACGCCCATTTTATCAATATCCCCTAAAACCTTATATCAGGCTCAATTCCAATATTGAATATCCAGACTGAGATACAAAAAAGTACGTCGTGTGCAGAGTGCAGATAAACACCAAAACAAAATACTGATTGATATTTACCACCGACTACTCACTCACAAACAACAATGCTCGCTGAACAACAAAATTTTTAATATCTGACAGATAACGTGAAAAAAAGTAACAAAATAACGATCCGAATCGGGTGTTTTTTAACGTTTTGGATTCACTTCAGTCATCTCATCACGAATCACGATGTGGTAAATAAATAGCATCGCTTGTTCCCCTAAAGCACATGTTTATATGGTCATTAGAATTTGGCACTGTCTTTGTTTCCACTCGGGGCGACTGAAGACTGTCTATTTCACTTGTTCAAGCTATAAACCAGTCACGCCAATCAGCATCAACATATTACAACAGAGATCTTAATGCAATCGGTAGCTTTTACTGATTTAAAAAAATATCCGGCTTGTCATCCGACTTTCAACTTTACTAAAGTTCGAAAAAATCTCAATTTTATTTAAGTCTTATTTCCAGTTTTAGAATTGTTGTAAACCGACAGGTTTATTTTTTATTTTTGATAACACTAACAACGCACTTTAGCACAATGCGATTTTGGAATCCGCTTAATCTTTACCAAGATTACTATGAAGAAACAGAGTATCTTCCAGATGATAGTAGCCTCTGGATCAGAGCCTATATAGTGATTAAAATCATTTCAATGCATTTATTGTTCGGCTGTGTCCTAACTATAGTATTTTTTAAGTTGAGAAGGTTTGTTGGCACATTTATGTCTTTTGTTTGCTGTGGAGAGTGCGACTGTGACAATGATGGATCTGGAAGATTGAAACCGGACCGGAAACGTGGAAGAAGTAGAAGTAAGGGAAGAACAAGAAGTTGCTGTCATAAAAGTAAAAGTCGAGCACGTGATGAGAATAGGTGGATTGGTGGATGTTCCTCCGTATGGGATTTGATGAATGCGTTGTATATGGATTATACTATTCGAAGACAAGTAAGAATGGTAATCGTTCTTGTTATTGGATTGATAACTGGATACTTAGTTGCGTCAGCTTATTACTTGGAATCAGAGGAGCCACCGACAATGGTGTACAGTTTTAGCGACTCGGAGGTGCTAAATGAAGATGTTCCGAATTCCAGGCGTGTGTTTTTCATGACTCCTACTGCTAAATCTGGAATTCAAATCCCACGGCTTACTAGACTGGCACAAGCTTTATATCGGAATAGGGATTTCGTAACTTGGGTGGTGATATCTGTAGATCCTGTTAAAATTGAACCCTGGTCTAACCGTCAATGGGAACATTGGAATGAATTGCAGATGTACAATTGGAAAAATAGCCAAACTAACGTTATTAATCATTTACAGAATTTAGAAGAAACATTAAATCGATTTGGAATCAATTATGTGCTATTGTCGGCGCACGATGTACACTCAGGATTTACAGAAGCTCAAGTGCTGAGCCAAACAACAGCTTTCACCAAAGGAGCTCAGGTTGGATTTTCATGGGTGTTGAAGACATTTACGGAAGGGGTGGTACTCATAGGTTTGGAGGATGCAGTTTATAACTTTAATTTGTTTCGGGAGGTAAGGTAGTAAAAAATTATATAATGTGAAAGAAAAATATAGGAGTAAACTATAACTCGTCCATTCGATATAATTCTATTGTATAGGTTCGAGAAACTAAAAAAATGTCATCATGGCCAACAGCATTCGATTCCCGGTATGTTATTCGCTTAACAACTCCAATTTTATTCAAGCAGGGAAATGCTGTCAAAGGTTATTTTGGTGGAGCCAAAACCATAGTGGGTGAATTGCCATTAGAATATGGGACCTATGCTTTGAATATCAAAACAGCTAGACGTGTAATTGTCATATTTTTTGTTAATGTTTACACTGGAAATTTTGCGCGTCCTAGTCAACTCACACTTTCATGATCTCTATATAATTTGCAGTTTCAGCAAACTAATGCACTTTGGAAGTTGACTGTCGATAAAGTCTTTAGTACTAAAGATTTAAATCTAACAACTACAGATGTTCAACATATGGGCCATAATTGCACAGAGGTGAGTGTTTGTAATTTGTGATTATTATTATTACTACAAGCATCTACCATCTACCTAAAATGATTTCATTAATGGCATTTGTGCCGTGTTTATTTCATAGATATATGTCTGGAAGTTGAGCACAATTTTTTCCTTTTCGTCTCGTCTTAATAAACAGCGTTTGCCGTTAAAATTTAAGTGGGCAAAGACAAATATTCCTCGCATTCTAATGAAAATCAAAAACTGGTTTGCATTGAATCTTGGGTCTCAATCTCAAACACGTGAAACACGGAATTAATTTGTATATGTTATGAAAATAAATAAGTACAAGTACAAAATGATTTCCATTTTATTATTATTAATAGATGGTTCATAGTTGCTAACACGGATATATTCTATTTATATTGCTTGGTAGGTTGTACGTGATAGTGTTTAAGCAGTTCTTTTAAAAGTAATATAAGTATTTTTTGTGAGCACGGCCTAGGGCTATTGTATTTGTGGTAAAATTGGATCAAAATAGCCACCAGGCAGGTGTATACGGTCAAGGCATGTTGTTGTTTGGGATCCTGGCGCAGACTTGCACCAAATATCATACGTATTTTATTAGAACGAGACTTTTCATAGTAAACCTAAATCGATAACAGTACTATAGTCATACATTATAATGATCATGTGCCTAATATTCAGGTACTTCACTCACTCAGTTCCCCTATAAAGCAAAATCGTCCCAAACTGATGAGACTTAATGTATGTTATGACATCGGGTATGTAAAATTCGATTAGCAAATTGCACATTAGGACCTTTAACTAAATTATCACTGATCCAACAGAACAACAAGCAGCTTCATGGTTAGTATGCGTGCATACTTTTCTTTCATGGTTTCCAGTCATATAAAAAGTATCTTGTCAAATTAACGCTGATTAAAACGGGTTATGTATGTTTCATACATAAAAACCTTTCGCATGTTTTCGGATTTTGAAGAAAGAAACAATCTACATGCCATGGAAAGAAAATGTGCACTTGTTTTCTTTCTGCAGTGATTTTGATTCGATTTCTACAGCATTTCCTCAACAACCTCAGACCCAAAAAGGCTTATTTATTGCAGAACAAAAGACTTCGTGAAAAGCGTGACCTTGCACTTGAATTCGCTACAGTCAGGGTCTTTTTGTTTAGGCATCGGTAAAGTGTACGCTATGCGCTACCTATGCATGTACCTATTCATGTGTTTTGTTTGCAGACATTAGATTTTCAGTTTTTCATGCTTGAATTTTCAATCAACGTTTTTGTCAAATGATTATAAAATAATATTTTTTAAATGAGTAAAACGGGCTTGACGGATGATTTTTGCACATAGAAAGAAAGATTAATCTACTGATAATGTTGGTAGTTCACTGACGCTCCAACAATTTTGACTAGAATTCATTCAATCATTCCACAATTCCACAAAAGTAATTATATATATAAGTAAAATTCGGAATTCAAATTCTTTTGAAAATCATACAAGTGCGCGATCATAATAATTAATGACCCATGAGCGGAGACAATGCATTCCAAATAATACTTATTAAATTAAATGGGTTACTCGGTTGAACACACATACTTAGAAAAATACCTAGTGCATTAAAGGTAAAAAATATAATGATCGAATTTGATAAGATGAGTAGGTATTATACATCCGATTGATTTACTACGAAGTATTAAAAACATAGTTGTAGTTTGAGCCTTATTGAATATTATGTGACCCCTTTCACTCTTGGTCATTAATGCATAATATTAATTATGTGCCTGTAAAAACAAGAAAAAAATGTTTATTTGCGATAACAAAGGTATTTACATAGGTTTGTAACGATTTATTATTATTATCATGTAGCTTTGTGTGAACAGAAGAAAACGAAGAATCGTGCGAGAAATCATTAATTTAACATAAAACAATAGCCGGATGGATGGATCTATGTTCACATGAGTACACTGGTTAATTCAATGTCGAAATGCATCAGTAATTTACACTTGCTACGTAGTAGTTTTTGCATAGGTTGCGCTGTTGCGTTATTGTTTTTTTCTTCAGGATGATATGAGTGTGAGTTAGGTAACAACGTCGCTCTCCTATACTTTCATCTCATCCTAATATTGACACGGTAGGTATTAACGAGTAAAACGATTGTAAGTTAGGCCCTTATCCGGATCTCGTAACTGACCATATAATTGGATTTATGTAACATATGGACTATCGCTGTAATTTATGGTAAACCTAAACCTCCAACTTCAAATGTTGTTTGCGATCTGATAGATGTATTTTTTTAGGTTTTAGGAAAAGCTACACCCATTTGATAGCATATTTTGAGTACTTACATTTGACAAAGAATCCTCGTGCAAACGTGTTTGGGAATTTTGTTCAAAATTCTACATAATAACACAGTCTTTGAGAACCTTTGATTATTTTAATTGCTGCCTATATGACCTACTCGACTTTAATGGTCCCTTTAAATATGTACTTACCTATGTACATAATGTAAATAAATATATGGTGGATGCTATATAAATTATGCTATATAGGTAATGCAATGTTCGTGATTACGCTAGCGAGATTCAAAACTTATCGCCATGCGCTGAGAAGTCCACATAAAATTAGACTAACTTTACGATTAGATTCCTTTTAGTAATAATGATAAGAACCTTTTAATTTGTTGGATGGAATCTTTCAAAAAGAATTAAATGGACGATAACTTAACTCCGAGGGTAGCACGGAACTGAGCAGCTAAACCTCAAACTATTGATCCATGGCATTAATGCTTTTATATTAAACCTAATTTAATAATATTCTGGTGGGCAATTAAAAGTGCATTTAATAGAGAAACCTGGTGATCAAATAGTGTTTTCCAACTCACAAGTCACAACCATGTTAACTTGATTGTTACTTTACTCAATAAACAGGACCTGACCAGCGATTTACGATTGTCACAACAATTGACAGCATTTCTAGACTTGACACAGCTATGTGAGTCTTGAGTGTATGTATTTTACTGAGGAATAAATTGGGACGGCAGCCAATTGATATTGATTACTTACTACTATATACTACTTACATTACATATATCAAGCAATCTGCACATGCCTCGTCTGCGTGTCTTCGTTTCCAAAAATGATAGCTGTTGAAATGATTAAATTGGAGCACTCATTGATGCGAAGAAATGCAACAAAGTAGCTAAAATAATTAACAAAACTTCTTCACTTATTAAAGTGCATAATCAGTTATATCGATGGGCATAGGAGATTATAATACAAAACGGTAGTTACAAACAGATATAGATAATAATATTATACTAGGTATAACTCAAACCTCACAAATATGTAACTTATTGTATGTACAAGTAACAAGCAAAGAGTTACTATATATGCTAATTGTTAATCCATAGGTCAAGCCTAGTATCATAAAGTCGTAAAAATTGTTTCACACACAACAGCACAACCAATCCATGCATACATAATTAAAATCAAACTTATATATATATGCCTATCTTTGATGGTAATATTAAGCAGGTTAAAATTAATTTCATATTTATAGTTGAACATGATCAATGGTGTATATACTGTTGTAAAAGGTTTGCCTTATAATGTCTGAAATCTTCCTTTGTTGCTTCGTGTGAACAATTATTATTAAAGTCAAGTCGCGGCTTCATCGGGCTCGTTAGGTGTTTGCATTATACAATCCGTTTACACTATCAATATGCAGTATTCCATGATATTGTTTCTAGTTAGATGAATGTGCTAGAAAGCAAAATTACAAGCCCATGTACCAACAATGATGCATTGTTGAATTGATTACTCCTGTTAATATTGGTGACTGTTGAAATATGTCAAACATTGAGGAATTGGTACAGCCAGCTACAGGCTTGTAACAAAGGCAAGTTTCATGATATTGGAGTGGTTTATTTAAGATGTGCATATTTATGTAAACTAATGCTCACTCTTGTTTGCTACATTACTACAATATTTAAAAAGAGCAAAAACCGTCACTTCTTCATTTGAGTCAAGTACTTTAACACTGGCGTATAAAAAGGAATGAACAGGTGACGTTGGTCATCAGTCAATCACTTTCAGTTTCTCAGAAAACATCTCAATCCTTTTATCTCTTTTGTGGAAATCCATTCCCAACCAAAACAATCAACATGCACAAGCTCGTGAGTGGTGTCAACATTTTTTTCAGTGTTTTAGGAAAAATTGGAAAGTGAAATAACATGTCTGTTTTAATTCTAAATAGGTTGTTCTCGCTTCCCTTCTTGCCGTCGTCGCCGTTGCTCACGGTGTCGGATTAGGATACCCAGCTGCCGGGTAATCTATTTTTTTACATACAGAATCAATAATCACAAATTAATCAGAAGGCAAGAGGATAATAAATAACTAATAACATTTTTGTGATTTGCCAATGCTAATTTCAGTTACGGATTCATTGGAGGTCTTACCAAGCTCCCCAACCTTGGCTACGGAAACGTTGCCTCTGTCAACTCCAACCAAAACACTCTTGGATACCAACTCTCCACCCATGAACACGGCCCAGTTTCCGCTCGTAGCCACATCCAATGTACGTCTTATGCATTTAATTACTGATACAATGAACTTAAGGAACTAATTTCATCAACAAACTTAATCTTTATATTAATATTATGTGCATAATTTTTTAGCTGCTCATGCCCCACTCGGAGTAGGCATCCCAATCCTCGCTGGAGTCGGTCATCTTGGTGGACTTGGTGGACTCGGCGGTTATGGTCTTGGTGCTGGACACCTTGGTTATGGTGCCGGAATCATCGGTTAAACCTTTCCAAATCGCATATTGACAATGCATTTAATTTAATTCACTCGTTTTGCAAGTTCATTAACTACGTCTTCATTTGACCACAAAAGATCAACAGAAATGTAAAAAACTGTAACAACTTGAGCTCAGATACACCAAATAAGAATGATGCATGCATTTTTGCACAACAAAGTAGCAAACAATGATGTTTGGTCATAATAATAGCGCTGCTCACTATTGCTGTATTGCTCCTAATCGCTGCTCTTGAACCAAATCGATTTGATATGTGTGTATAAGTACCAGTCGCCGCGGTGTGTGATGACTGCATGTTATTAGTCCACTACCACCTTCATTATTAACTTCCGTACACACTCCACCTTGACCAAAATAATTAAGCCATTCTCGACTAATTCGTTGTTTCTATAAATAAATACATATTCATAAGCACATCTTAGTAAGTATAGTCGTCATTCATACAATATGCTTACAATGTACAATATAACAATCATGGATCATGGATGTTGAGTATTTTTATTTTTCTTAATTCTATGGACGCATATGAGTGCCTGAATTTAAGAACTATCATCATCATCATCATCATATCATACGAGAATACTGACAATTTGTCAGGGCACTTTGTTATTATATATCTTTTATCGCCACTGTATTTGTAATTGTTTCATTGTAGTCGATTTTCGGGATTTTATGTGCTTAATAGTACACCAAATTGCCCACGATAAATATTAAATGCTTACTTCTCATATAAGTTACGTATTTTTTAATATTATTTTCTTGTAGAATGTCCCGACTCCCGACGCAAAAAATCTATGCATATATATATTACTACACACTCAACAACAAAAAATTCTCACGCAAGTTGGCGAAGATGTGAGTGTTCTAAAATAGCCCTATAACTATAATTACGTACTTCCCACAAACTTTGTCAATAACGGATTTGCGGAAGAGATTGCTTTAATTGATTGCAAAAACAATCAAACGCAAAGGATGTACGCATGGCTTCGTATACATGCTGAAATTTGTAACCATCTTATCAAATAATTGTCTTTGTTATTCTTATCTGATTAGTGATTACAATGATAAGAAAG
>JAHZNA010002163.1:0-15058 GCA_027743935.1 Sinodicranocentrus sp. ZH6
TCCATCAGAATCCTCCATGAAGGCATTCCGCATTCATCACGGTGACAATAATAATAAGAACGACCTTTTGTTTTGAACCCTACTTCTATATTACGTAGATTACACTATCACAGACCTATTAACAAGATCCATCTACGCTTCTATACACAATAAACAATTTATAAAGTTGGAGTCAAGTGTCGAGTTGATATTCAGTCAACAGTCAAAGGTGCAAATATATTGGAATTTGTGTCTTGTGGAGTGGATCATTAATGTATATTGTGGCTGAGGTACTTAACTTATTGTTTCCATTCTTGTTGTTGCAATTTGCAATCTACAATCAATTATTGTTTTGCATACGCGCGGAGGGTTTGTAACAGTCAAATGTTTATAGCGGTCAGCGGTGAAAAGAAGGTAAAAAGTTGACAGTTTTGCTGGTTACTTGTACTTGTTGCATTGAAGGATTGACAAACAAATGCGTACGTTTTTATGGCGGTAAAAAATTAAAAGTGTATTTAGTGTTAAGGTAAACTAGCACCACCACTACTCACACTCACATACTAACATGCTTAATGCTTAATTATATACACTCAATGGTTTGGTGAAGGTCGCGATAGTATTGTGGGATTAGTTAATTAAAACGGTCAGGGCTGGGTAGGGTAAACAAACGTACTAAACTGAAAATATAAAGCAGACAATTTTGAAATCGCATAATATATAATGTAGCTGAAATTCAATGGGCGATTGCATAATATTTTTTACTACACATATGACATAGTTGACGTATACTTCCTCTGATTTTTCATTTTAATCAAATGAGTTAATTTGATTGTTTCAGGAAATACAACTCAACCAAACGCATCGGATCAATCTGATGATCTTACGTGAAGTTCTAGAAACCTTCTCTTGCAGAAAGTAGGAAAACCAACTAAGCCAATTCAATTTCTGTCGAGCTCTTTGGATAACTATCAACTATAAAGAAAGTGGAGTCGGGTGGACTTCTTCTGAAAAACAAATAAGAAAGCAGATGCTATACAAGTAAAATTATAATAAACCAAAAAATACTACAAACATTTAACATTTAATTCTATGAACTAATGCTCACAACATAATTGATTCGAAGATTTTCATTCACAGGAAATCGCTCAAGAATCAAAATGAAGAATATAAAAACAACCGGATTAAAAGTAAGTTGATTTAATTATGTCAACTTATACACCCAATTACCCAACCCCCATTTTTTGGGGGTTGGTATGTTGTATGTGTACTTCTTAAATTGGTCCAAATTGACTTACAACTTACCAACCACCACTTTTTATGAAAAATTGTGTTGTAATTTATATTTAGTAAATACAAACAAATCTAAATCTAAAAGTTTGAAATAAAAACCCTTGTAATTTTTAATAATCAATTATATGTAGAAATCGAAACTGGTGACGATCGGCTCCACACACAAGGACGAATTTGGAGATTTATACGACCATTTTGTTTATAATGGTCACAGTAGAAGTAAGGGAATGAAAGTGGATTTATCGTTTCCTTCTTATCCGGACAATCTCGCGTTTTATGAACATTTTAAAGAAACAGACTCCGTCTCGTGTAACCGACTGAGTTTTATTTATGTTGGAGGAGACGAAAATGGAAAGATTTGTCATCACTTGGGTGAAGAATATACTCATGTGACCACCGTAGATTTTACTGAAAGCTTTTCGTCTGTTTACTCCGCATTTCAGATTGTTAATCAGCTGCCTAAATGTGATGAGGTTAGATTTTTTTTCGATGAAAAAAATATTCGGCTTTCCAAAACAGACGAAGACTTCTTAAGATTTCGGACTGAATTCAAGCATTTAAGATCTGAAAATGTGAAGAATTTGAAAATCTATAAAGCTAGACAAATCAATTCTTCAACAAAACTGGACCCGGAACCCCATAAATTAAGACTTGGTTTAATTTTCAATCTTGCAATAGATTGCTTTCCAAACCTAGAAAGTGTTGAAATTGTGATTGATGGGGCAACAGGATATACCCACGACTTGATTAGAGCGTTCTGTAAAGCTAAAATGATTATTCGACATCACGTGATTAACTTGGTTGATGGAGTGGTTAAATGTAAGCCTAGCGTTCAGTGTGGCCCAAACGCAAACTGTTGTCCTAATTCGAGTAAGGATGGATACAATGGAAGGGTCAGTAAAGGTCCAAATATTATTACTAACAAAGCAGAAACACAAGTGTCTGTGAATGTCCTCAAATTTCAAAAGAAAGGCCGGGATGATGTATCGAATTGCAATAACGAAAGTGTAAAGCGTAAACTGAAGGATCACTCTAACGATCTTGACTCGGAATCAGAAATCCGTGAGATCCCCGTTGACAAAAGAAAGGCCTGGATGATGTATCGAATTGCAATAACGAAAGTGTAAAGCGTAAACTGAAGGATCACTCTAACGATCTTGACTCGGAATCAGAAATCCGTGAGATCCCCGTTGAAAAAAAGCAGATACCACTGATACCAGTTCTTGATCTATTCTCCGATGATGATGTAATTTAAAACATGAAATCAAAATCGATATGATAATACCAGGATAATGCATACATTTGATTAGCTAATATAATTTTATAGCAGGTGGAGGCTCCGAGTAGTCCGAGTTCACCTCCACCTCCGAAACGGATTAAAGAAGAAGCGCCAGAGCTACCAGCTTCTCCAAAATCTTGTGCAGCTTCTGAAGTCTCAACAAATATTTTTGATTCTAACACACTTCACACACACCGTCTGGAACCAGTAGGATCGTCTTATGAAGTTTGGGAACATTCAGACGATGATGATGATGCCAGGAAAGGAAGAGAAAATCCTTGTAGTAATTCCCTCACCAGTGTACAAAATAAACCGCTTGATAAGAATCAAAGCAGTGTTTTGCCTTCATCTTTACTACCAGAGACACTAACGTCACCCATCTCGAGCGACGATGAAAACGAAGCAATTACTTACTCTCAGCCTGCACAAATATCTCCTCACGTAATCAATCATCTAACAGTGAACACAGCAGACCTAAAAGAAATTGTACGTAAATCTTTTCAAATCAGATATTACATTAGTTTGGCGGTTTTATAGTTTTTTGTAAACGTTATTGTCTAATATTTTTGTTTTAGCTCCAAACTGCGGAGAAGCAGAAAAGGAATAACAATCAAAATTGTTTTGTGGAAGGCGTTCATTATGATCGCCGCAGAAAACATTAATGATCCAACCAAATCCAACTAATGATACCATTTTTAATGGTTGAATACTTATAAGCCGTTTAGTCTAACTACGTACATTTATTGTTGAGTAAGATTTAGATTTATTAGTAAACTGTGTAGTTAACCTGCACTTATTTTATTTTTACACCGGTAAGAAGTAAATAGTGATGGAACGAAATAATTAGTATTTATATGCGGATTCTCTGTGTATTTGTGTGAATATTTAGTATGTACAGGAGTGCCAGATCATTGCCTTTATTGTTTTGTATTAATTCATGACCGAAATTTTTATTTAGGTAAGCGGAAAAAATTGCGAATGAAAGGAGAAATATTACATGTTTAGTGATAGTTAAAGATAGTTTTTAGTACTTACAATGAAAATTGTCTATGCATAGTTTTACTTTCGAATTATAACAAAATGAATTGTAAATGTTAAATGTTGTGATCGTTTAGTTATCTTTTTAAAGACTCGGCAGATAGTACGCAGTGGTTGAAAATATAATTGTCTATGCATCTGTCTGAGTAAATTATATTTATTTTATTGCACTATAAGAAATTGTTTATTTATAGTCTGAATGTACTGTGCTAATACCAGTCACCAGTACACTACAAACATCCTTCTATTTATATTACTATATAATGAAAGAATCTATCCCGATTACGGTTGTAATGGACCATATTTATTTATTGTAACATGAACATATTTATTTTTGCTACAAATTATCATGTCCATATGCAAAATCATAAATATCTTATCTTCTTCGGCATGCACTGCAGACTGTTCATTACCGAATAGCTACTTCATATCTTCTGCAATATGTACAAGTATATAGTATAGTACAATAATAATAATTTACAATGATAAATGCGTTTCAGTTTTTCATGCACCTCAAGACACAAGAAAGAAAGATTATCTTTGAGACAACCACGGCAAGAATATCTTTGTTTTGTTTACTGTTAAACAACCCATATGCAGCATTTGCATAATACAGGATGCACCACCAAACCAACCAACAACATAGTAGCTGTGTTTGTAGCGGCAACTATAACGCATATGGCCAAAACAACAAAATCGTCCAAACAGTCTGTATCTTTGCGTAAAACGAGGTCACACAAGTATTGACAGACAGGTAATTTTATTTACAACTTTAAATATTAGAAATAATGAGTGAAATTAAAAAGTTAAGGATAAGTTACAGCAAGGTGATTTAATTCCTAATAATAATCACGTGACATATAGGGCGTTGTCGTTGTGTAGTGTTATAGATCATCAATGATGTAGGTAACATCAAGGTATTAAATTATCAAGTGGTCAGTGATGAAAATTAAGGTATATGTTTGTATTCTTACAGTAGTTGACACAGTACAGCTGTGTTTAAGCCCCCTCGAATCTCGTATTTTCTATAATACAGTCATCAGTTGCCAGTTGCCAGTCAGAGTCTGCCAGGAATTCAATTTGAATATTTTCTGGACAACTTCCATCAATAAATCACAATGGTATGACATATTAATTTTAAACCTATGCTGCAATTGGAAAACTATGTTGGATTGTTGGATAATCAGTTTTTGAATGATTTGATGATCATTACCATTCGCGTAATATTATTATTGAAAGCCGTTTTCATCGTTTACAAAATCAGATATTGATTGTGGTTTTATACTATTTTGAACATTTTTCTACACAGATATAATGCAGAAAAGAAGAAAACCGGAATGTATTACTCAACACCAGTTTATGAATTCAGAATGAAATGCCATTTATGTGATAATCACTTTGAAATCAAAACCGACCCTGCGGTAAGATTAAGCGACAAAGTCAACATTATTAATCGATAAAAATTATACTACTTCTGTACGTAGGTAGAGTTCAAATCATTAAATGTAATCGTTAATGTTGTAGAATTTGGACTATGTAATAATTAGTGGAGCTAGAAGGCAAGAAAGAAGATGGGACCCAACGGAAAATGGCCAAGTTGTGCCAGATGACAAACAAGTTATCCACAAACTAGCTGACGATGCAATGTTTAAGTAATTATATATAAAACAATTATTTGGTTTTAATACTGACTCCGAAAATTGGAGTTGGAAGCTTGTATAACTATTGCTGAAACGGGAAAATGCTTAATTATTACAGGTTACAACATGGAGTTGAAGACCAGAATAAAATGAGAGATGTAACGCCCACAATATCGAAACTTGAAGATCTTCAAGAAAGGTGGAAAGATGATTATACGGCAAACAGGGCTTTAAGGGACATTTTTAGAGTAAGTTAAAAAGTATCATTCAGTAGATATTTTAGATCATAAGTCAAAGTTAACTGCTCTCTTATGAGTATATTTTTGTATTTTTTGCAGGCCAAAAAAAGAGAGATTAATGAGCAACAAACTAAAGACAACGAATTTCTTAAGAAACGGTCGTTGGATATACCTCTTCTTGAAGAAAGTGAAGATGATGCTAAAGTGGCTTCCCTAATTCGATTAATACCTACGAAAAGTAAAATTTAATCCAAAGAATGCAAATTACTTACCTACAGGGAGAGAACATTAATTTTGTGTATTGTACTCAAAGGTATTGAAGAGCGACAAGCAGAAAAACGATTAGAAATCGACAAAAAGAGTATATTTCCCTTTCCGTTGGTCCAACCCACGATGACAACGAATGATTCAGACTGCGTGGTACACACGAGTACAAATGGTTTTCCCAAGGTGGTTATTGCTCCATCCGATTTGGAAAAACGCAGATTGTCATTTGGAATCAAATTAAAGAAAAGTGGCAGTTCTGCAAAAGATGATGCACCCGAATTATACGAAGAAGGTACATCTGCACCATCTGGTTCAACCGAGAAAGAAAGTGCTTGTTCGCATGATCAAAATATTTTAATGCAAGATGTAAAAGAGGATGAATTCGAAACTAATTTGACTCGAGAAACTTGCGAAGCAACTGTTTCTACTCCAGACTTCAGTGTAGTAAATCCCAAATGTTTTAATGGGGATGATTCATATTCATTGACCAACCCTCATCATACATCGTCGCATTCTACCCACGAAAAATTAGAAGTGAAGCCAAATGCTTCGCGAAATACTGAAAAGCCTATTAGTAAGCTTGTTGGAGGATTTTCGTCGTTGGTTTCCTATTCGGACGATTCTGATGAGAACTCGGCATCGCCTTCTCCTCAAGTCACAACATCGTAATCGTGTCGTAGGTAGGTAGCTACTAATTTGTCACACTAGTCGTAAACTTCAAACGAAAATTTTTGACATTTTACGTACATAAACTCCGAAATTTCGCTATAGCGCTTTTATGATAATTGCTCTTCTTGTTATGGACTGACAATAACACAGGAATGGGACGCCAAGCGAGGTCAATACTTTGCAATTTATAAACTTTGTTACAGATAGTGGTATATTTTGAAATATAAATGGATTTTGCAGAGACATGCGTTATCACGATTTCTTTATTGTTATCTGAAATATATATGATTAGGTCTACTTGGAGAAGACTTACATAACACATAATTAAATATAATGCGCGTGCTGTACTTTTCATCGGCGTGAATAAATCACGTATTATTACAACCCTGCACTTTGGTTAAAATGAGTTAAGAACTCTATTCTATTAATCCTTATTTTTCCTCAGCTTTGTCATTGTCATCATCTTGTTGAATTGATTGATCAGATTGTAGGTTTTCAGTGTCAGAAACTTGCCCGTGTTGGCTTGTGTTATCATTATTAGATTCTTTGCGTTCTGTTTCGTCATTAACATTAGAATTCTCTTTGTTCCCTCCCTCCGCCATCTCCGTTATAACTGTAATATTTGGTTTTGTGACGTCACCACTTTCTGTAGGTTCATCTGTGGAGCTTTTTGCGGCAGCTGGAGTTGATGAACCGTATTCAAATCTTACGGGAGATTTATCAAAACTAAAATTATGAGATTTGGTGTTATCCGGTAAAGAACTTCGTTTCTTCGCTATGGACTGCAATGACGGCGGAGCTAAGGCGTGTGGTTTTTGAACTTTTTGACTGCTTTTGTAGCTTGATTTTGATTTTTGATTTGATTTCGACGTTGAAGTTCCATCCGTGCTACTTTCTTGAGGTTGACTTGCGGCTTGTGATGATTGTTTTTGTAATGATTTTCTGTGTGACTTGCTTTTGGAAGATGTTGATGATATGGGACCAGAAGGTTGACTTGCTGAAGCGGAAGCAAGTGTTGGCGGAACGACTGTTATGTAAACAGGTCGGTAGAGCACAATAGAATCTCCACCATCGGTTGTACCGTCATAGACCTGACCTCCTAACTGAAATTCCGGTGCTACGTAAATTCCCCCTTCTACGTGATCCGAAGCTACATCTGAAATTATTTCAGTTATTATATCAGTGCCATTATAATATTCACACTTGTTTTTTTATCATAGCAATAGTTTAGAACCGATAAGATAAGGGGAAAATGACCACATGGATGGCGTACCGTATTGAAGCTTAGGTTTCTGTTTTGAGTTAGGTATCCGAAATGGAACGGTGCCAACAGTGATGGGAAAATGCATGTGAAGATCATCCCCCGATTTCTCGAATTCCAGATTTACCTATATAAAATAAAAACGTTTAATACTGTTTTGTATGAAATGTATATGAATAGGTTTATAACAAAGATTTCACCAATTAAAAGTAAAATTAGGAAAAACCCTTGCTATCATACCTTAAGCACGTAATAAATTTGGATGAGACGGCAAATCCCAGCTAGAGAGGGAGGCATAGTTGAGACCACTAAGCTTTGTTGAGAATCCCATTTCGTTCTTGTGTGTGGAGTTACAGGTGCACTTCGATATTCAAGGATAGTCTGGGATATCTCTTTTTGAACTCCTAAAACGCCCCTGTCTATGAAATACTCCACGTGCTGAAAATCCCATAAGAAAATGCAAATCATCATGAATTGATACATACCGCATTATAATTATAATATTAGTTTTAACGGTTAAAACTACTTGATTTACTTTCTGGACTGTGTAGTTCATTAAAGAATATTTACAGTAAGACTTGTGAGTGAGTATGCATATCGTACCTAAACTGTGTTCAGACAACAAATTCCACATCTCAATTATTTGTCAGTGCCTATTATACGTATTTGTATGTGTGCTTTACTTTGCTTCAAAGAATCATGAATCCGCGGAAACATTTAGAAATTTTCAAATTGACTCATTTTTCTCCAGAAATTGTTTTGCAATGTTTGCTATGCAGAATCTAGGTATATCCCATTGGTGGGGTACATTGAAACATATCATTTGCTCTTGCTGTGGAATCCCAGAGGAAATCAGACTTAGTTAGTGCTTTTTTCCATTCCATACGGATTCCTAGATTAAAAACGAATGAATTTCAACCAAATTAACAAAAAACCAGACGGGACTTATACTTCGGACCATCAAACTTTTCTTTCACAGAATTATAAATTAGGGTATAGTATAGAGACATGCTTGCTGTGCAAGTCGAGTCCTTTCTTAGTTTCTGTGTCTTCAATATTTACTTTATCGTTTGTAATGAATAGTGTCAATAATCACGATTTTACGTCTATATGTTCATGTCCTATTTTACATACAAAAGCGATTTAAGTCTACGATCATCCGTCTAACTCACACGAGTATTAAAAAATCGGTGAATGGTTCCAGGAACATTTATGCAAATTTTATTCTTTATATTTGTGATCATACCTGAACAAGTTTGAGCTTTAGCCTCGCTTCTTCATCACTTTGGTTGTCGATATCAGCTTTCACCCGAAGACTTTCACCGCAGCAGTAAGCAGAACGGTCCAATTGCGTTTTTAGAGACACGATACGACGCTCACAACAAAGGCAGCACACTTTGCGTTTACACTCCCCTCGTATTGGTTTCTAAACGAATGAAAAAGGCAAAGGTGATAGTTAAATAAAATGGCAGAGCCCTTGCTAAGGAATTACTTAATTACTGTCCAATTTAAAAACTAAAAGGTTGAGAAGGTTAACGATGTAGAGATGATGTAGAACCCATTTCTCTCGGAGTCCTCCGCAATAAAAAATGAACGATATATATAAATAAATAAATGTTTATAAAGATATGCTTAAATACATACATTTGTATACATACATCAATCTAAATTCTCATTTACCGAAATAAACATTAGTTCTCATTTTAGCCATGATGACACTGACACTATAAAACTGGAAAGTTTGGTACAAATTATGTTCCTCCTCATATATCTGGTTCAGGGTTCAGCATGTCGTAGATACATACAATGCTTGTAATTTTGTAAGCTCTGGTTCGTAGTTTAACTTTAATGTGCTTTAATGATAATGATGATAAGGAAATGGCTAAGATTATGGTCATTAATGATGATACATGTTTTAGAACCCTGCTACACTTAAGTATTAGTAAGATAGTCATTAGAAAGTAATTAACGGAGACATCCGGACTGGAGAAAGAGCAAAAATACAAGGGGGGAATCCATTTTTTGAGAAAAGAGAAATTTCTTCGTGGTACTCATACTTTGGTTGTATGAGGTCATTAATCACTAATGCAAGGATGTGTCAGTGGTGGTGTCAGTGATGCTTCGGTTAGTTTATTTAAAAATCGTTTACATTTACAGCTAAATTACACCGCAAACTGAACAATGAACGTGAGATATTTGTACTTACAAGATAGTTATCATCCATACAATCGATATGTGGACCAATAATAGTGAAATATTTCACTCCTTGAGGTGGGGATGCGTAAGGAATATCAATTGTTACCTGGAGGAAAGGAAATAATTCTGCTTAACACACACACACATATAAAAAAAATACATTTATAATCGTGGATGTATTGCATCTCAAATCCTTATAGCCATTCACTCCAGCGAGAATTAATTCCTGTCGAAACTGGAATGAAAGGAAGAAAATGAAGATGGATAAAGAAGGCGATATTGCTACTTGAATGTAAAAGTGTGGCACCATATGGTGCAATATGGAATCTTTCCAAGATCACTATAATATAACACGGTTTGAAGAGCAAACCAGCAAACAAACATACCTTTCTCCTTTCTATCAGATACTGTTACTTTCATCAAAAACCTTCCTTAAACTTTCAACGTTAGCATTTCCTAAACTTGGTTTAACACCCTCCACAAATTACAATAATAAACCTTACCTTCAAATAGTAGCGAATTGTTCCACATTTTGATTCAAATGAGCACGGCAAAGATGTTTCAGGCAGCTGGAAACGAAATGGAAACTGATGCGTGCCTCGAGGTAAGATTGGGACGGAACCTTCTGCTTTTTCTAAAGGGTAAACAGATACATACTTTATTATCACTATAAATATCTAAAGTCTTGCAGTTTAGCATGGTATCCTATCATTGTCACTGGAATTTAGTGCTCGCATTTGTTTCTACATTCTTTGGTTCTTTTTGTTCACGCTCGCATTGCCAGTGATATGAAGAAGAAAAACTTTTTTCGTCCTTGAAATAACAATGCCCAGTCTACAAAGTGTGAAGTGTGCAAATGTAGGTCAAACATCTTGAAATTATATAAAGATGTTATACCTATAACAAGATTCTCAATTATCACATCTCCCTCTTCATATGGGTAGGAATTTAGGAAACTTTCCTGTAAAATCTGGAAACTGCCTCAGCTACGCTACTCGAGCTATATCTAAAAAGTAAGCTAGTGCGCATCATCTCTATGAATTCTGTTTCATGTTTCATAATATTGAGGTTTATAAAATATTTAGACAATAATACCTTAAGCCACAATGCCCCTGATGAAAACCTATTTCCCTGCGGTACCGAAAAGGTCTAGGTTTTAATCTTTTCATGCATTTCCTTCACCGTCAATGTCAATCTTGTCGCATAAAAAATGCAATGAGTGTGCGTGTGGTAGATTATAATTTCCGTCGAATTCACTCCTTCTCTATAAATTCTTTCCTTTTGAATTTATTGCAGTTTAGCTCAAAGATCCACATTTTGCAAATCAACGTACATACAATATTTAGGAAATATTTCGGGTATGATTGATATTCCCCTCGAAAAATACGAACACGATAAGGTTTACGTGACTTTCGAAACTTATCTTTTATTTTTAATCCTTTTTTCACTTTCCTAAACTCACTCTCAATTTGTGACACGCTACTTCAACATGACACAATAATTGTATCTGACACAGACTGCAAACCGCAGAGACAACAGCAGGTATATCTACTCAAGCAGCATTAATAATTTAAATTTTATTACGAAGACGAATCGTCCCATTTCGGCACTTTTATAATCATGTCGTGTCTTAGATGAAACTATAGTACAGATTAAAGTCAACAGTGTATCCAATTCAATGATATCAAAAGGGTGAGCAGTTGTGAGCGTATGTACAGCATGGTCATGGTTTTTACGGCATTAAGTAAAATTGTCTGTTATGTAGAGCTTAAGGTGGGTCGTTTTGTAAACGTTAACATCCACGTTATTTCTTATGCAGCCATCCTGATTGTGATAAAAAGGGTTATGATAGGATAAGACTGTTGGAACTAAATTTAACGGAAAAGATTCCATGCTGTGGGATGTGAAAGAAGCATGGAAGAAACTTCTGATATCGTTATTCTTCTCTCCAGGAAATTTCCATTGTCTCACCAAAAACATGATGGAGCCTCTCCACTGCATATCCCGTGTGCT
Organism: Sinodicranocentrus sp. ZH6; assembly: GCA_027743935.1. NCBI lineage: Eukaryota > Metazoa > Arthropoda > Collembola > Entomobryomorpha > Entomobryidae > Sinodicranocentrus > Sinodicranocentrus sp. ZH6. Next base: position 11,872 of record JAHZNA010002163.1, read on the forward strand.
AGTCCTGCATTACGGTAAAATGAAACTTTATATTGCTCCATTAAGGACACATTTGTTACATTCATTTCCGTCTTCCCGTTACCATCATCATCCTCATCAGCTATAATTTCATCCAATTTCTGCTATCCTCTATGAAAAATAGGATGTGAAAGGAGCGGATCTTATATATACTCTTCCAAGTCTGTAAGCATTAAATTCTCAAATTGTTTATGCATCTATACTAGTGTGCTCTTGTCGAGTAAAAGTCGACTTGTTTCATCTTTCGTTATTAGCAGATTCGAGTTTGAGGCAAAATGCTTCCTAAGTTTATCTTTATACCTGCACGTTTACAGCTAAAATATTCCTTTCCCTTGAAGATTTTACAAAACTATTTCCATTGCTTTGGGGTGGAAATGTCGACCGGTATTTATTGGGAAAAGCTGAGATATCCTTCAAACTCACCTTTACCCCATATTACACTTCTGTCATCTATAAAGTACTGGTCATCTTTAACCGTCCGGGCATCACCACTAATGATAACTTTCCATTCCGTGTGAGCCTTCCCTCTTAAAACGACGCGAATAGCTGAAAACAAGGATAATAAAATGGGTGTTTTAGATACAGCAATTGATAACAAAGCAACTCATTTAGCAAGTCGTAAAATGGCTGTCGCACAATAATAAACGGAAGCGGTGCACAAAACTATATACATTTTATTTTGCAGCGCTGTTCTTTCCCTGCGCCATAAAAATACCGAAGAAATATAAAAGGACAATTTGCTTTCATCGAGTCAGTTTCCGCTCGATGATTTTTCATTTCTTGGATCGCAATTTCCTGCTTTTTAAATGTATATACTAGTCTAGGAGGACAGCAAGTTAGTTGATATATCCACAATATATGACATTAACGATAAGCATAATATAGATTTTCTGAATAACATTTACCCAGAATCTACCAAAGACCGTTTAGAAAGTTTGAAAAACTAGCAAAGTAAGAACAGCCATTTTACCATTTGCATTTTATATTATTTAGTTTTAAAGATTACGTACTGTCAACTGTACAAATTCGAGACAAGAAAAGTCGAACATCACATAAAGACATACCCCTAAGTTTAAAATTTTCAACTGTATCCACACGTACAACTCCGGATAAAAGTTCTCCAGCGTAGTACATTTCTTTTTCCAGCTTGATATCGAATTGTCGTATATAATCCATGCTGTCTTCAGTTTAGGTAGGATATGAGGTTATATTTATATAATCTTTATTGCATAATGCAGGAAGAGGATACTATGTAGAGAAAGATGGGGTAGTACGTTATTTGTAACGGTGTGCGCTTGCTATTTTGTTTTATACCTTTGTCCTTGGAGTTTGCGATTTATTTTTTGCTAATTGTCAGACCACCGCTGTCCACACTTCAGTTCAATGGAAAGTTCTCTTTAGCGTCAAAAATAGAAAAGAATATTCATGAGACACAATTTACCATGTAAAATCTTCGGCAGTTGTTGTCACGTTTCCTGCTTGGAAAGTTTTATTCGAAACATAATTTGTCTATACCGTCATTTGTAGTTGAAGTCTAGGGATCTTCAGAGGTGTTTCGTTTGAGTTTCATCCAACATCCATACCTAAGCTGGGAGAAAAACATACATAAGTTGTGAAGTCTGTAGGAGTAAAACTATCAATAAATTTTAAAAACTTGCATTAAACAAGCAACTGCACACGCGATTAACCATTACTGCTCCTATAAGTGCTTCATTTTTATATGCATAAACATAAACATGCACATATGTAAAGTAAAGGCACACATAAGGCTCATCATGTAAATAAAGCAGAGAAGAAAATTGCTTCATTATCATGACACCAAACTATCTAAAAAAAATTACAAGTACGTATTTGCATGGAAAAAGGTTTAGACCACCAACGATGCATTTGAAATCTTAGCCGTATCCATTTCCAAAACTGAAGAACTAGAACTGCCTATTATAACTTACTCATGTTACATATGCCTAAACTACACGAACATTGGACAATGTCTTGTCCATGCCAGTAAAACATTTTGCTAATATTGGCATTATTTTTTACATCTTGATCGTACGCACACAACACACAAGCTTAAAGACAAAAGTCGAATTGCATGAAATGGAGAGAGTCATGCAGCCACGTTAATACTTATCCCAACGTCCGTTCGCATGTAAACCGAAACCGACTTTTGTGATGTGGATGTGACTCTGACTACCAAAAGGGAACCAACTCGTGTGGGTTTCGTGCGGGATCCATGCGGGGCAGTCGAGTCTTTTGAGCAGATATGGTAAGGATATTGTACCAACAGAAAAAGGTTACTTTTCAATGTACCTCTTTTTCTATCCGTATCTATTACTTTATCAACCAATAACCACTGTCTGCTTCTGTATATATTTATATCTGTTGTGAAGAGGAGTGAGCCATTTGAGACTGAAAGTTGGTTTGCTAAAAAGTGGAGTGTGAGTGAATCTGGTTCTGCCATCATTTTAATATGTGCAACTTGTGCAAGTGTGACTTCTCCTATCCTCTTTCTGTGAAACGGATCATTGCATTCATTCGGCATTTAACAGAGAGAAGCTTTGCTCCCAGTATCCTTTCCTGATACAAGGAGGAGGTAATATGGACTAGACACTCAGAGTTTAGACTAGACACTCACTCCATTTGTCGAGGCACGATTTGTTGAGACACGATTTGTTGGGATACTCTGTACTGCGCTACTCAATCCACTTTTCCATTGTCATTTGATTTAATGGTTAGATGCTAGAAGCCCTAAAATGTTCAAACCCAAAACAAAAGTTACATTTTACATATTCTAGATTTTGAAAGTTCGGGAAAAAATGTGCAGAAATGTGAAAAGGGAGGACACATCTTTGTATCCAAAAATGTCGTTATTTTTGCTTACAAATGATAATGGGCAGTATGGAAAAGCATTTTTAATCACTATACTTCCTCCACCTCAGCTCCACTTTATGAAATATGTAACTATTATGTGATGCTTTTATGCTTTGTTGTTTTGCTTGTCGTGTTGATTAGCAAAAGAGGGTATTATGAAGAACCTCGATTTTCTGTACAAAATGAGGGAGTAAGTAATCCCTAAAAGATCCTCATAAAATGTTCATTTCCCCTTTTCCATTTCGCTAATAGCACAAGCATGCTTGTTCAACATTAACAATCTCTGCCACATTATCGC
>JAHZNA010002164.1:0-10067 GCA_027743935.1 Sinodicranocentrus sp. ZH6
ATTGGGAAGTTACAATAGAACGAAAGCAGAGTTTGAAATAAATTATCAGAAAGAGCTGATGCGGTTAGAGCAGATAAAAGAAAGAATTAAAAATGAAACGATTGCCGCGGAAATTGAATTGGCTGCAAATTCGGAATCCAACAAATATAAACTACACTACATTAGGTCAAGGATGTTTGGAAAACTTGTGGCAGAAGCGTGCTTAGAAGAAATTAAGGCGAATGGGAGTGACAGGTCGACTAATTTGGAAGCATGCATTAAAGAAACATTCAAGGCTGAATTCCCTGAGTGCAATAATGTCATGACATCGTTCTGCACAAGTACATTGTCTTCGGCTATGTATTTCTTTTTGAACATTCCTTTCGTTAGTTAATCAAATTGTAGTTTTAAATATCAAGATAGCTGTATACCAAAAAACTCTTTAGAGTTATCATAATCGTTGAATGATTTTGAATGAAGCACAATAAATATAAAATACGAAATAAACAAAAATAGATAATAGCTTGGCATATGGCTAAACTGTATTTAGTATTTGGAAGTGAATTAAACTTTCAGATTCCATTATTTGTGTCGCAATCATTAATCGTGATGATTCGTACAAAGTTTAATGTTGTAATCATGAATAATGATAATAAATAATAATATGATGTTTTTAGCAGAATAATTTATTTATTTATTTATTTATTTACGAACACTTTCAATTTATTTAGTACATATATACCTATTTATTCAGAAGGACTCCCTTAACAAAAGGTCGTTATGTCCCCTTAAAAGACATCGGCTTACTTACACAGTTTAAAGTCTGTTTTTTTTATAGCGTTAAAACATATTTGGTCAACACAAAATTTACATAAAATTTATAATCGTAATCTTAGCTTAAAAACGAAAAGTGATCCGCTACCCTGAGGATCGATTTAAAATGTGGTCATGTAGTTGCTTTTTAAAGTTTTTTAGTGTTGTAGCCTCGCGAATAATTCGAGGAAGTTTATTCCAGAGTTTAACCCCTGAGAATTGGAAAGAGCGTTAGCCCACTTCCAGTCGTGGCTTATAAGAATGCCTGAACTTATTTTTGTCTCTAGTGCTGTATTCATGGCCATCACAATTCATATGAAAATAATTTCTGAAAAACGGAACTTCATCACCCACGCACATTTTGTACATCAGACACAATATTCTAAATTCATATAACTCTTTAGGAAATAACAAATTTAATACAGTTGAGATTTTTCTAGCAACCGGCTCATGCTTTTTCACCCTAAGAATGATACGGCCTAATGAGCGAAAGACCTTAGTTAACACTTTTATGCAAACTAAACTTGTGCTACCTGTTACACCGATCATGTAATTTAGAATTGATAAAATGTGCGCCTGCCCAATCACCTTTAGTTGATCAAAGGTGAATGCGTCTCGAACAGAAAAAAGCATCCTTAGTCTAATATAGCACGCCTTGGCAAAATTTTGAATATGATTTTCCCATGTAAGGGTACGATCAAAGATAAGTCCTAAACATTTTAGAGTTTCAGAATTTGACACACAATAGCCGTTAAAATCAAAGGTGAAGTCTTTTAAGTACCTAGTTTTTCGGGAGGAGCTTAGAGTTATCATTTTTGTTTTGTCACAGTTAATGGTGAGTTTATTTTGAACGAAAAATTCCCTGACCTTCGCCATGTCACTACACATATCTTCATGAAGTCGGTCAAGCTCATTAGTGTTCCCAACGAATATGAAATTGGAATCATCAACAAACATGATAACTTTCGCCACGCTTGTAACAGTTGACAAGTCATTTACAAACAGATTAAACAGAATTCCGCCTAAAATACTTCCTGCTGGAACACCAATTAATACTTTCCTTACGTCAGACTTTTTGCCGTCTACTTCAATGAATTGTCTACGATTACTCAATAAACTCCTTAGCCAAAAATCGGATATCTGGTATTTATCCTTCAATTTTTCTAATAGTAACTCACGATTAACTGAATCAAAAGCTTTCCTTAAATCAACTGACACAACTACGGCAACTAGACCAAGATCAATATTTTTAAACACATAATCAGTAGCTGCTATCATAGCGAGTTCAGTAGAGTGTCCCTTTCTTCCGCCAAACTGAGAAGGTATTATCATTGAGGTATTTGGATAGTTTATTGGAATAAATCTTCTCTAAAAGTAATAATAGATTTGCAGTGATAGAAATAGGTCTAAAATCTGCGGGCCTTTGGGCATTTTCTATTTTTGGAATTGGTATTACTCTTGCAACTTTCAACAAATCTGGCACAATCCCAGTTTCGAAGGATTTTCGAACCAGGGCTAGTATTTCATTATTAACATAAGGTATTGATATCAATTGATCGAGAAAATATTTTTTCACCCCGGTGGAATCTGGTCGCTTTGATAACTTTTACGCAAGCTTTTCCATGCCGTGTTTAATTCACCGTGGTTAACACTACGCACATAGAACAAATCAGTTGACGGAAAAACAACATCAGTAGTATTGTTAATTGTATCTTCTATTGTGCTTCTATCAGGAAACCCCATCTCACAATAATATCTATTTAGTTCCTCCAAGTTGATACTTAAATTTATCTTTCCACTTTTCTTAAATTGACAACTAAACACTGAATTAAAAGTAGACCATAAGGATGTTTTAGCCACCAAAGTTTGTACTCTCAGTTTGACATCATTTTTGATTGATGAGTTTATTAACCTATTATATTGGCGTAATTTTTCCCTATGCCATAGGAAACTAGTTTCTTTCCACTTTTTAAAATGATAATTTCGGGCACTGATCAGCCTTTCTGTTCTACCTGAGACGTAAATCTCTTTTTCTTTATCTCCATGAACTTGTACTGACGGTACAAAATTGTCCTGACAAATGAGCAACATGTCAATTACGCATCTAGAAAAACTTTCAAAACAACTGAAATGTAATTCTGTACTTTTTCTGCTTCATGATGATCGAGAAAGGCAAAAATACCTTCCCAATTAGTATTTTTATATGATTTTACTGTTACCTGCTTGCTTTGGTTTTTTGACCGTTTTAAACTTATTGTAAATAGCACGAACAAATGATCAGACACTGATAAGTCCTTGATTAACACCTTAGCATTGCACGGTCTCAGTTCACGAGCAAAAATGAGATCCAACGTATTGGATTCCCTGGTAGGTTCGTTTACGAGCTGTGAGTACTCATATCTGTTAAATAAATTAAGACACCTTTGAGAATTTCGATTTTGAACATTGATGTTTACATTGAAATCTCCTATAAAGAAGACATTTCTATGGTATTTTTCCAACTGTATTATTCATTCCTCAACATTTTTATGATCATTGTTAAAATTGTTTGTACGATAACAACAACAAACCAAAAAAGATTTTTCCTAACCCTTCTGCACCTATAACGCTAGTACCTCAAGAGAGGAAGGTTTTATCCAATTTTCGCGACTAATCTTGATTTCTCGAACTTTAAATTCGTTTTTGTAAATGACAGCCAACCCACCACCTCTGCCTATTTCCCTGTCAGCTCTGCAAATTTCAAACTCACTAGGTATGGGAAGAATATCACAACCCGTTAACCATGTTTCAGTAAGGCACAACAAATCAAAATTTTCATTAACAAGGATACTATTCAATTGGATTACTTTGTTGCTACAAGATCTAAAGTTTTGGTGACCAATTTTAAATCGATTCTCTTTAGGTGCCTTAGGAAGTAGTCAAGCCTCGTCCATAGATACGTTGTTTGATGCATGTTGCTAAGAAGGAGGAGGGTTCGCTTCAAATCAGCCTTTTTTGAATGGGTTAATGCCGGAGGAGGCTGGAGTGGTTCCTTTTCGCTTGGCATCAGCTCTTTCCTTTGCTGCCTTGCTACGCGTATGAATTTGTGTGTGGGTCAAGTCAGGGCAAACACTTATGGTGGCAAACTTCTCAAGTCCCTTTAATTTACTGCAGTTTGATAGCAATTTCCTCTTCACCTTCACATTTGGTAAAAACACACGAAGTCCTGTAATCGGAAGTTTTTCTGGGTCTCCAAACCTTTTAGTCTCAAAATCTCTTTTTAGCAAAGGTGATATGATGTCAAGTAGCTCCATGTATAGCTGTGATCCTTCCTCTGTTTCAGGTATACCCCAAATCACGATATTGTTCTGCTTCTTCAACCTGGCTGCTTCTTCCTTTATTTCATTTCTTATATCCACTGCTAATTTTTGCATGTCTTTGGTGGTGCACGCTGACTGCTTATTTTTCTCCAATGAAATCAATCTACCTTCTAGCCCATCTACCCTCTCTGTTATAATCGTTAGCCGGCTTGAGAGATCAAGAACATCGCGGCGTGTAGCTGTTGTATCGTCTTTGATTGTGGTCATTAAGTTATACACGTCTGTCCATGTTTTGAATGCCTCGCTGTTACCGGGGGGTACTTCGTTTTCCATTCTAAAGAGTATTAAGTTGAGTGGATCAGTGTAAAGTTAAAATTGTGAATATTATTGGAACTGTCTTACAGTAGAAAGAGCGTTGTAGAGTTTTTATAGCTCCGCTCACAAGCTATTTTGTACATTTGCATATTGCTTCTGATATGCAAGCAGCCTTTGTTTGGGATGATTATTCAAATGGGATGAATCCACTATACTATTTCCATGGGCGTTCAGCACACAATTCACTGATTAACTTTTCAATTTTAAACACAATCGCTTTAAAATATAATTTAACAGATCACAAATAATTAGGTGATCAACATGGTATAATTTTCAATGTCACAACCATGATAACTTTCACAATAAAAAATTAAACAAAAATATTCAGTATGCATGCATCATCACAAATTCTTAGCAACTTGTAAGGATTCCAATCCCGAGCAAAACAATGGAAGCAAAAGAAATTTTTTCTGAGATTATGTGAGTTACTTAAAATTTGACCATTATTTTATGCATTGTGCGGGAAACCAATTAAAAAAATTGCACTTGGCGGGCTGTCTATGTCCATACTTAAAAAATACGACCAATGTATTACTCTGGTTTAGAAAGAAAATTGTTTTTAAAAATATTTCCTGAAAACATTTCTTGATGGTAAAGATGAGAGAAAGGAAAGACATGAGCAGGTGTAAAATAATTTTTATTCAGCTGTTCCCTACGTGAATGTTTTATGCATGCACTGCACTCCTCATGTCGCTTTGAAGTTCCACTACAGGGTGGAGGGTGGTGAAACTGGAACTATCAAGGTTTGGCTTTCCAGGAGATGGACACTAAGATTAATAAATCTGATAAGACTAAGTGGAGCTCGCAAAGTTTAAACACATCCAGTCTCAGACAATTTAGTCCAGCTGAATCAAACATAAACCTAACATTCTAACCAAACAAAACATAGCATCAACATGCATGTCTCATTTATAACCCTATGCTCTAATTAGAACACCCTTTGCACTCAATAGAACATCCTATCTATGCACTCCTTAGCACACCACATAGAGTAAGTAGTCCAGCAACGCTGAAGAAGCTGAAGACTGGACAAGGATTCGAGCTAAGCTTTCCATGAATTACAAAAGAAGAGGAATATCTCGAGATTACTACCTTCTACAATAGGAGCAAGAAAAGAAGAAACAATCTCAAACTGCAACTATCATTTTCTACTATATTCACTCCTCTAAATCCAAGTCTGCCCATCATTGGCTAATTTCAAAATCCATTTCGAACCCCAGCCCTCAACCCCTCAACCGACGGTGATGCAATGCTACGAGAATGACATAAATATTTCCAGAGGAGGAGATAGTAATGTAGCAAAAATTGTAAAAAATTTAGTAAATTACCTTGAATGTCCACTAAAATTATTGATATTGTGCTGAAAACGTCAGATTTATTTTTGTCTTCATAACAATGCTTTTTTCAGGTAGGTCCAGTCTAAAGTCCACATGTTCGCCCTCACTTTAAATATATAAGAAAGCAACAGAAAGACAATTAATGCACGGGGAAATCTCAAATTTCGAACTGAAAGTTATTGAAATCAAATAGGATTAACAAAGGCATTTCATTATTATAAAATCACAATAGCAGATTTCTTACATCATACTGAGCTCTTTGTTACCTGAACATAATGAAGAAAGTAATTGGCAAAATTTCATATCCTCATCGTCTAAATCAGCTAAAGTCATTAGACAACATCCATTGGCCACATCTAAGACGAAGATGACTAGAATACCGACAATTTTGGCAAGGACGTCTTTAGTTCCAGTTGCAACTTCCTCGACGACCACCAAGACACCCGACGTGAAGCTAGATTGTCTGACCAAAAGTGAGAATTCCTCTACCAAAGTCGGCAAACAACACGACAGTGTCGGTGCAACAATAGGGAAGGAATGCCCTGATCACTGACAGCTTTTCCATCCCTCTTGAAGAATCTCAGTAGACTGGATAGTAAAAAATTAAAGGATTTGGCATTTGGAGTTACATCCGTCAACTGCAAGCAAGGCAACTGTCAACAACTCCATTTAGCTCTAATTAAGCCCCTTCAAATCTGAGTGAAGGCAGAGGAGACAGCACCCAACAAACCTGGACCTGTTTCTGGGAGAAAACATGATGGCTCACAGGAAGTCACTCGAAATCGTCCTTCAAGGTCCAAAGAAAGTTATTGTACCGTCATCTGTCATTTTCCATGTGGTTGGGTGTAAGGCGTCCAAGAGGAAATCAACAGTAAGATGAAGTGAAGAGGAATAGATTGTTCAAAAGGTACTTTAAGTCTTATCCCTCCCTCGGGAATTATGTTGGAGGGAACAACTTCATCGAGAAAAGGAGGACGAATTCCGCTCCTCCACTCCACCGACAATGGAGGAATTCATAATTGACCAAATGGTCAGTGAAGATTCAATGAATTAGGTAGGATTGTCATTTATCGACAGTCACCTACCAATGTAAACTAGAACTGGGAAATTGAAAAATAATCTATAATCTAAGAATAATACTCTGGAATACATGAACTTTATTGTGACGTCAGCTACAAGTCCGGTACTTACTTACATACCCTTCGGCTCTGAATGTAGGCATAGGCGTACCTGTAGATTTTGCTGCGGTGGCTGGAATATCTCATTTAACCACTTCAACAAAGCAGACCACCACAATTATCAATTTCTCTTGTTCTAGCTTCCACATAACGTAAAATATTCCTCCCTCATTCACCTACACTGCCGCAAGCCATTGCTTCAGGTGGTTCAGGTAAAGGTGTGGATTTTGACTTCCTTCTAGAATTTTGTTCATCACAACTGAATGTTTAAGATGAATTTTAAGTATTTTATTTTGGGGTTGTTCAGGTGCAGGACAAAGTCACTCATCGTCAGTTGCATCTACTCAAACTACTCCAACGGAAAAGTCGAATTTCCGAGCTCTGGACGTCAACTCGGGGACATTGACAATTGACAACATTAAGTTTATTATCAATTCCCTTTGGAAAATTGCCTTCAACCTTCACAATTTTTCATTATACGCATATGCAGTCTCTTCAATTATACTCAACTTATCCTTCATGTTTCTTTCAATCTCTGACTGATTGCTTTTTTACAACAAAATTACTCTAGCATTTAACTATTTCTATTTCGCTAAACTACGTAAACTTTCAAAAAAATCAATTCTGACAAGCGTAAAATTCAATAACATAATTTTATTCAAATGAAAACCATTTATTAAAATAGATTTCATCATACAATTCCATATTTTCATACCAATATCAATATCCTTTCAACCGTACCCAAGTAATATGTTGACCTTTTGATCTTAATGAATTTTGCAGAAGTCAATTGAAAAGTCTGCCCCGACAACTGACAAAATCCCAATGGCTCTGGAAGCCGGAATAGTTTGATGAAGAGAATATCCAGAATTAGGTTTAGGGCGACCACTACTGTGAAAACTGACGACGCAATTTTGGTATGACTGGACAGTCTGGCTTTCCAGTATTCATACAATATCTCTTGACCCTAGCAGTTAATCCATGAGTGAGGAATCCCTTGTGGAATATCTTCATCGTCATCTTCCAGAGCAAGACTTGGCTGAGGAGGAGGAAGATTAACTATTCAATTTTCAGGTTTTTATGGACTACAAACACTTGTCGAGAATTCTCCAATAGATTGGATTTTCCGAAGAGAAAAAGACACGAAACTCACTCAAGTCTTGTTTAAAAATAGAAATATTATTGTATTAACATGGTATGGATGACTGCATTTCCTTAAATTGTACCTTTCCTTTTCAATTCCATAAGTGAAATGAGAAAACGATAAGTCCTCAAAATTAGTCTGATTGCCGAGTTGAATGTCGTTAGAGAATAATGATATAATAAAATCAACTACCATGACCGTGACCATCAGCAAACTATTCTGCTGCCCATGGTGTAAAATGCTTTCTCGTTTTTCGACCTGTATGCAATTTATGTAACAAAAATTGACCCAAGACAACACATCTATTGCAAGTCAATATTGCCCTCGAGCTCCATGCAGGTAGAAGAGCCAGTCCAGGCCTGCCAGGGAGACATTATTCGAAGCTTTCCCTCCATATTGCTCTGACCCTAGCCGACTCCACGACTATTATATGTTAATTAAATCATCAAAAATCATTTTCGGTAAAAAAATGTAATAGAGAAACAATGCACAAAGCTCATTTGCTCTCATAAGGCAGATACAGACCGTATAATTTTGTACAACCCTCTTTTTGATATTACATCCATCCAGATTCACGGCCTTGAGCATATTATTAGTGTAATTCCTGTAGTATTAAATCCTTCCCAAATCATTAACACCTTCAGCATCAGAGTCAGAAAAGCCGTTTTCCGTTACCAAAAGAATGGGATTCCCGTATGTATTCTTGATCCAGTTGAGGAGAGCTCGGAATCCCCTACAATTCATATTTAAATTTATCATCAATTTGTCATGTCAATGTCATGATCTATTTTTCTCTTCATTGTAATGCAAAACTAACCATGGAATAACTTTCAGCCATCTGCTTGCACTACCAGGCCAGTCTTCAGGTTGGAATACTTTTGTATTTTGATCTCCATGCCATCCCGGCTCTGACGAGTTTTGAGGGACCACCAGCTCAGTAGTGTAATGGTTTAAACCGAGAAAAATCCCAAGATCCAGTCAACTGTTGAGACCAGTATGCATTGTTCATTTATAATTCTAGTCGGCTCCCAGGTGCCATCTTTGTGTTGAAAATTGTCCACCTATGCAATTAAAAGTACTTTTTAGTATGAAGTGTAACACATTTTTCTTTCTTTGAATGAAAGGATAGCGAACAAGTTAATATATACCAATCCACATTTTTCCTCGAAGGCAATTGGCTCCAGCTCTGCTGAGCAGGTTAATAATGCAGGTATAATTTCCGCCCACGCGGCTTCATCTATACCCTTTTTCCCCGAAGTTGTAGTGGGAACACATCCGGAATCACCTATTCTGATTAGGTAGAACAAAAACAGATTTTTCGCGCTGTTAAGAAACTTTGCAGAAATGGCGTCGGTGTCGCAAGTTATGTCGGCAATATGAGCGATTAAATCAATCACAACTTTTCTAACGCCAAGATCCTCTGGTAACTGTGCGATTGCGTCGGATGTCAAACCGTAGCCCATATTGAGAAGTGCCAACTGATAAACTTTATCTTCAGTTATGATATTTGTCTAATATGTATATCCAGACAGAACCATGGAGTAACGGATACACTTTATTTTTCTGCTTCTCAAATCTTTCAGGGTCGAAATCGGGCATTTTTGTTGCGCCTAATCAAAAAATGTGGGTGAAATTATTTTTTACAACAAACATATTTCCATATATATAATACCTTTTAATACGGATCCCTTTGAAGGTTGACTGCTGAGTACTTTGCAACAGGAGGTGTGACGTGAGATATGTGATGATGATGGTCGAACTGGTTATCTCAACACAGATGATGCACAACACGAATACAGATTGACATAATAGTTCGTCAACTAATCACACAAAGTTCTCACACAGGTCTTGCAGAATAACACAGGTGACTACGGTTGTAGTATCAAAAAATTGCAGATCAAATGATCACGGATATGGAACTCGGATAGATGCACAGGTAGAA
>JAHZNA010002165.1:0-50870 GCA_027743935.1 Sinodicranocentrus sp. ZH6
CTCCATCCAGATCCAGAACGATTAAAAATGGTATTTTGTTATTTTGTTCGTTCAACTTCATAATTTTCAATCTCGTGTGTGGCTTGAAATGCAACGGCAATCGAGTAAAGATTGGCACGATAGTTCCTTTTCCTCTGATATTTGATTTTATTAAAGTGTTAATCCAACATCAGTCATATACGATTGTTCTCTCTTTTATAACACCATCCATATTATGTACCCACCACAAATTATACGCATGTATAAGTAATAGGTACATATATTTTTATTCCAAATCGAAGTTAAAAATAGTCAATAGACATTAAACAATATCCCCGGATTATATAATATTTCATTGCAATACAAACCTAACCATATTGTTTACATGCGCCCAAAAGGCCCGTGTAGTGAAATCTTTTACGTGGGTGTCTGAGCTGGAAAAACAGCATATGTCTGGGATGAGTTGAGAATGACGTCAGAACAAACTTAATAAACTCGCGTGTTATTGACTGTAAAAAGTTACAGACATTTGGTAAGTCCACATTATTGTGCATCCACATTTAATAAAGTAGCATACACACGCATCAATCCACCTCAGAAAAGTAAACAAGAAAAGTCGAAATTACGCTCTCATGCGAAAGCTGTCATCTCTTTCCCCTTTTTATTCGCTCACTTTATTACCGAAAAGAGGTTAGTTTATCATCATCATATCCTCTTTGTGTGACTCTTTCCGTGGTGAGATGCGTAATAAAACAAGACAGATGATTGCACCAGGTCTTGTTATGACTGACAAGAAGGAGGAAAAAACGCTGCTCGAGATAATCATGCTGACAACGTTGGAGAGCAAAAAGTGACTGTGCGTGCAGCCAAGAAAAGGGCAGTATGTATGTGTAAACTGTTAACTTTCATCTTGTCTTTTTCATATAGCATCTTCTTTCATTCACTTTCATTCAACCATTCTTGGCATTTCTCACTCAACTTTCGGTATCACTCTCCTTTACGAAAGTAATACAACAAGGAGAATAGCAATGAATACGAGTTATTCAGTGCCCAGTATAATGATGGAAGGACATTTTCCAAACGGTTTCCCGCGTCATCTCCAATCAAGCTAACTGATCTGAGATCCCGATGGAAATCCCCACTGTCATAAATCAAAAAAGGGGTTAATTCAAAATGACGACAAAAGCCAAAGTAAAAAAGGAAACGTAGTTCGTCATGGCACAAGTACGAGGATGATGCTTCACTATAGTAGTATACTAGACTCCAGCTTATTTTCTCCCCTCCATCCTTTCAAGTTTACTTTATACATCTCTCCAGTCAATGTTTTCTTGGTCGCATGCAAGGCGACGATGGTGTCGGTCGGCGCCTTTTCAGTTTTTTCTTCTACTCACTCCCTCCGCGTTATATTTCTGTTTAGAAAATTGGCATATCCTTCCTCGTTGCGGGGTAGCAATTGAAAGGTTTTTTTTTCTCTACAATCCCTTGCATACTCTACTATATTGGCAGAGTTGATCATTAAAGAGACCGCTCTCTTTTCTTCTGGAGGGAATGTTATTTCCCGACCAAGCAAAATATACACAATTGGATAGCTGACGAATGATGATGAGTGTGGGGTTCACATTGACAGTACATGTTTTCTCTAGTCTTCGTTTTCCTCTTCTCACTCTCCGTGTAGGCACTAAGTGAGCTCACAATGATTTTCTCAGGGAGAGAGAAAACCAGCGACGCAAAAAGTATCTCTAGGCAGCTGCGAGAGAGTTGATTGTGTAAACAGTGAAAAGAGGGAGAGAGATGAAAAGAGAGATGGAATGCACAGAAAACAAAAGCAAAGCAAAATATACGCATATGGTGGTATATTTTATATGGAAGTCTTACATGAGAATCCAATAATCTTTTCTCTCTTGTTCATCATCAACGTTGTCGTCGGCGCCAAGTCGTCATACTCTGTGGCTGCAGCACCGTTTCCCTGATTTACTTTGCTATGCAACCGCACACAGATGATGATAGAGTGGAGAGTAGGTTTTTAAAAGAGAAAGTTCGGTCACAATAATAATTCCTTTCCATCCAACTCTCTCCCTCTTTCTTTTCTCCTTTTTCTTTTCCTTCCTTTCATCTTCGTCTCCATTATCATCCCATCACCATCAACTCATAACGTTCACTTTAATCATGAAACTATGAGATTTCTCATCATCTCCTCCCCGAGATAATACCTCTTTTGCTGTGATTAAGTGAATCATTTCATTCTTTCAGAGGAGGAAAGAGAGTATTAAGTGTTGTACACATAAAATATATTTATTCATCTACTCTCTCCCACCCACTCTTCCTAGTTTTCAATACCTCTTCACATCGTGAAGGAGGAGGGAAACTAAAAGTCTCCCGAGTGGAGTGGAGTAAATGGATTCATGTAATGACGATATGGAGGAGGATGCTGAGAGACGCTGCATACATAATGCTTGTCTAACTTGAGCCCGTTCTTCTAAGTTTCGTAGGACCGGTGGTTTAAACGGAAAACAATGAGTGAGCATGTACCACACACTAATCCTTTATATACGTGTGTTCCTTTCCTCCTTTCGCTTATTCTCGCTCCATTTACCACTTTTCTCATCATCATCATCACATGGGCTGGTGTGCTGGACTAGGGCACATCAATGAAATAATATACACATTAAGGGAACTCATTTCCCTGCCGGGTAAAATCATGCCCATTTCGGACGTCGTTTTTCTTCAGAGTACCATACACCATGGATTATGGTGTCTTTTCCTAAATAGGGTCCCGATGGGAGTTGTTTGGGTTGTTGATGAAGGAAATGATCCTCGGAATGTTGGTATTTGTCAGAGAACTAGAGAAAGCATGAGATTATATTAGGATAATTATAGGATGAGTTCCTTTGAATATCAGACGGTTTCCTAGTATTCCTCTGTAACGCGATGAGTGAAAGGTGACTGTTTGCTGACAATCGAGTAATAATAACACAGTACGGAAGTCATATTAAGCCTTCTATTGTGTTGGAAATTGGAGGGAAATTTTATGTTTGTATTGACTTTGGACAGGAAATTGAATTGTGCTTATATCCGAGAGACGGCGAGACAGAGCAAGATGAAAGGAACAAGACGTTCCCTGCCTGAAACAGAACGGCTTAATGAAAGATGAGTATTCGGCAAAGAGGGTTTGGTGCTGTGGAAAGGCAGTGACGTATTTTGTGTGGGGGAGAGCGTGAACAAGACGGAAATTAATGAGGTGTTCACAAGATTGTTTCACAACGGTGCATTAAACGGAGCAGGCCCTCAGCTTTGTTGTTGCTCCTCCTTTGTGTAGAAAAGATTTTCATTGACTGGGTTCGAGTTGCTTATTTCACGGTGCGCACAGTGCTCGCTTAGTGTTCT
The DNA here is from genome assembly GCA_027743935.1 of Sinodicranocentrus sp. ZH6. Classification (NCBI taxonomy): domain Eukaryota; kingdom Metazoa; phylum Arthropoda; class Collembola; order Entomobryomorpha; family Entomobryidae; genus Sinodicranocentrus; species Sinodicranocentrus sp. ZH6. Next base: position 3,364 of record JAHZNA010002165.1, read on the forward strand.
GTGGTGATTAGTAGAATTGAGGGATGAAAGGGATAAATATTATGATGAAAGAGAGAGAATGAAATCTCTGCTCTCTGCCTGTAATTTCCCCTCATCTCTGCCTTATTACATGATCGGCGGAGCCCTAACAGCTGAAAATGAAAGGCAGATTAGTTTCAGTGGCTGTGCCAGCACGTTTTCCTCTCCGCTTTAATTCACTCAAGCCAATACATGCTGCACTGGAGTAAAATGGCGGTTTATGACTGATGATGCGAATATTGTGCTGACTCTGGGAAATGCGTGCCGTGTGCATGCATCCACTCAAGGGTTCTGTGAATGAATGAATTATGTCCCCAATCATATTCCCTTAGCGGACCACAAGCCGAGTGGATCTACTAATATACTAATAACGTTGTTGTCGTCTCCTCTGGTCATGTTGGTTACAGGCAATGGTAAAGGGTTTCTTTCTTTCTGGTGGAGTCATATCATTAATATCTCCGTTCTCGATCATTCACCAATTGAATCATTCGCATTGCAGCGGTCGACAAACTATTAGCGGCTCACTTGGAGTAGAGCGAGCTTTGCAGTAGTTTCCACAATTCCACATATTTGCGCGCCCCGGTGGTTTCCTCCGATTAATGATCACCGACAGTCTACTGCTTGCATGTGGAAGAGAAAGGAAAACTATGGTGGATGATGATGCTAAGGACAAAAATTTGTTTGCCACACACAGCGAGAAAAAGAGAGCAGATGCCGCGTCGGTTCTTTCCCCTCATTCATAATGATCATCAAGAATGTGTTTGTGTGTGTCTAAAATGTAGGTTCTTCTGCATAAAATTGCTGCCAGCCTCCCACATCATATTATTCTTTCCTTCTGGTCTCTAATTGCCTCCTCCGCTCACTATGAGCTCAATCACTAATGGCTAATTGAGTTTGCTCGGCTGACAGCCCGATTTCATTTGGAATTAAAATCCTATATTTCAAACCACGCGGGGAAGTCTGCATCTGTCTGCGATCACTGATTTTCCATTCATTTCAAGAGCAAGGGAAGGCGATATGCTGTGTGGAGAGGGAAAGAGTCGTAGGATATTTCTCTCCAGACTTTACCCTTTCCTGACGTAAACTAATGATAGTTGCCTACTTATGCCAAATGAGCCTGTCTCCGTCTCCTCTCTGTCTAATTGTCACAATAATTTTTGGCGAAGGAAAGTACCTCTTCTTCTGCTTTTAATAGAATTAGCGACTTAAAGCTTCACGTCCGCTCATTGGAAGCTCTTTGTGTCCAACTGAACATTTTCTAAAAGCCAGTGAGAAAAATTCATTGAAGGAGAGCTCATAAATTTTAATCGTGTGTATTTTTAGGTAGCTGTTGTAGTTGTGTATTTTCTCCATGTGAGTAAACACAAAGTCTGGAGAAGGGAAGGGAGACGTCGGTTTGAATAAATTTTCTCTGGATAAACTTGATTACTCCTTGGAGATGTGATTAATTCTTTCGCTGGCTTTCCCTCGTCTCCACTCTTTCATGTCTTATCTGACTCTCATTGCTCATTGCTTATCCAACTCAGAGAGACAGGCGGCTACAGAGTCAAATCCATTTTCTCTCTACTCTCAGTGGCTGGTGGAGAATTTCTCTGTTGTAGAGTCCCACCAGCCATGTCATGGCACACGATTCTTCCAAGTGTACAAAAAAACCTACTGGAAATTGTACCCAGCCAGCCACCCATCCATCTCTTGTGAGTGACTTTATATATCTCTCACTTTTAGTCAGAGCTGGAGTTTCCCTTCTTATCTATAATCATACATGTATGAGTTTTTCTACTAGAAGAGTAAACAAACAAGCGTAGCCACTTGACTCCAGGCATGTTCACTTGATCAAGTCTAATGATAATATTCATTCATTTACTACTTTTGGTTGAGCACAAGGATTTCTAGCAGTGGCGTGTTTCCAGTTTGTTCGTGCCTTGTTTCCCGGCTCCAGGCAGTGTATCATCCTCTGCATACGATTTTCATTAATGCGATTCCTAGTTAGTGGTGCGCCATTCCTGGAACCCTTCCATTTTTCTTTGTCAGCAAATGACCAAGGGAAATATGTATTCATTTTTGTTGCGAGATTCTCCTCCTCTTCATCTGCTTGGATGAACATGTTATGTTATCTTGCCACTGATTGCGGATACCTACATCCGTTTCCCTCTACTTTCCCTGTCACTAGTTACCACATTTGGAGGTCCCTTTTCTTTTCCCGTTGTAATTATTCATGTGCACATCATCTTCCATGATTCTTGAATGTTTGCTGTCTTGTCATTTGCAGAGTGACTGGTGGGGAGGAGCACGCCGTGTAGCTTGTCTCGGGTTGCTCAAACTCGGCTTAAGGAGTAACAAGATAATCCAATTACTAGCGAATAAATTGAATCTATCAATGTTTTCATCTTGCTCTAAAATCGTAGTATGCAGAGGTCGAGGATGTCAGTGTTAGAAAGGGAGAAAAAATGTATGTCTTGTTCCCACAAGACGTGATCTTGCAAGTGAAATTATGATTGATGATGTGACTGGTATGGGAGTAGTGTACTCATCTTCACTCAGGGAACAAGCGTATTTTTGGGAAAAAACTTGTCACAAGTCTGGTATGCATACATCGTCAGGTTTGTCGGAGGAACTCCTCTGGGCTCTTTTCTCTCGTTAGTCGTCAAGTGGAGGGGAAATTGGAGAGTGAAACTCGCAAAAAGGACCTTTTTTGTAGATTCCAGATCTTGTATTGATATGCACTCGTTCTTAATGTATGTCACGTTGTTCAACTTGCTTATTATTCCATTTAAATATTAGCTAGCTCTTGAGCAAATTGATAAGGGACAAAAGTTGTGGGAAAAGGTTGTCCTACGGCTTGTGAATTAGTCATCGTATCCTTTCAGCTGAGAATTCTTGAGTAAAAACTAAACTTGGCGTTTACTGCTTCGCTAACAAAGATGAGAGAAGAAAATCTATAAAAAAACTGCTCGTAACACGTATCCAACACATAATTGCATTTCCATACCATTAAAATGCACTTGGCATCCTCCTTTCATCCCTGGCTTTCTCATTAGCGTGAATTTACAAAAATATTATGGAAGAAATGGGAGCTTCCTTTTTATCTCAAATCAAAATCACAGTAAACTCGGTTGGCTTCGATTGAAATATGTACCTTGAAACAGCATTAGCAGTATTCGTATTTATTCATACATAACATTTACTGCACAGCGCGACAACGTCGTTAAATCTGTGTCATACTCATTGAAGTATTTTAACAGAAAGCATAATATTATGAGATATTTTAATTTCAAGAAATGTCAGAAATCGAGGCATTGGAGAAGATGCTATCTTTAGGTAGTGAAGTTCTTGTATCCCACTTTAATAGTTTTTCTTTTCTGAATGAACTAGATGAGATGAACGCTAAGGGAAGAGATTGTATAGCTTTCTTTGAAAAGGCTACACTTCCTTTTTTCTTTTTTTCTCCCCTTTGTACACCGCAACCACTGGGAATTCCTCTTTTAAGAAGGGAACAATGCACGAAAACTTTTCCCTCTTACTCGTCTGCATTTACACATACGCAAGCATTAGATTAACAAGCCTACTCAGCCCTCTCGCTCTCTCTTTCCGGCACACAGGAAAACACCCCATTTACTTTTTATTCCTGTGTGCACTGTTATGCATAATGGGGAGGGCAGACTCAAAGGGAGAAAAATCTGATCGGTAAATATGGAATGCATCATCAAAGCAACGTTTGCATCATTCATTCCCTTTTTCATCCCGTGTTTTCAAAGCCGACTACAAAAGACTTTTTCTTCACATTACCACTTCCAAATAGCACAGCCCCAATCCGTTTCCTTTGATTTCGTCCCTTTTCATATTGAGATGTGTACCTTCAATGAATTACTAGGAAAATACCTAGAGCGACAGAGTGCACATGAATATGTCACAAAACCAGGTATACTTATGATTGTAACGCATGATTGTAAAAATTCGCTCGTCCTGCATTTCATGCAATCTCTATCCCATCTCTACGTCAAAGAAAGCGAACGTAGGAGGGAAAGTTATTGACCAGCTCAGAGCTCATTCCATATTAAACAGCATGGCTCGCATTACATCCATCTCGAAAACAGAATTTGTTCATGAAGATGGGCTTACATTGACGAAAGGGGAATGTAAAAAAAGACATGAGTAGAAGATGGAGAGCGCTGCTGCCCTGATTTTTTAAACGAAATTAAGTCATGTCTAGAGAGGATGAGTGAAGGACCTTTGGGGGGAAGCACATATTTTGTTGGCAGTGGAAAAAGGAGAATGTATATAATGTTGCGGCGGGTGCAGTCCATTGCAATGCCAGTGGGACTAGAGATCGGAAGAGGAAAGCGAGATGAGGGAAAAGTATTATTGAGCTCATTTCCAGGCTGCATTTTCCGGGAAAAGTAGGTTATCGTTAGTAGTTCGGAGAGGAGTGGATGAGTGCTGAGTGGGGGAACAGAGGAGAGGTCATTACCCATTTTTACAAAGTGTTGCCAAGTGGTGAACGGCTGCTTTTTCGAGTTGCTCAAGCGTGCTTGCGAGTGTTCTACTTTTTTCTTTGCAACTAGGCAATATGTGATATGTGATGCGAAAGATAAATGCTTTAGTTGCTGCAAGTCATATTTGTCTTGTTGATCATACAGAAATGTTCACTCAATGAAGGAATGGCTTGAGTGGTTTGCGGGTTTGCCCCTCCTATAATTTTTGTAATTGATGTACCAAAAGCCATTGGCACTTGTTGTTGAGATGTGGCTCCAAATTAGTTGCTAAAGTAGGCTGTAGTATAGTGTTGAACGAGAGAAGTGTAGCAGAAGGGTTTAGTTTTTATTCTCAGCTCCTTCGAAGTTCCATAGCATATCATTGTATATGCACAATTAATAACTTAAATAATATAAAATTTCGTCAAAATTATTTTGGCTTTTCTTTGTATTACAGACAATGAGCCTGAGCCAGGTGTACTCAGCAGTGATCATGATGACCTGCGCCCTCTGTTACTACAACAGTCTCAACTGTGGCTTTGTATTTGATGACGTGAGTGCCATTCGTGACAATCGTGACCTGAGACCACACACACCTCTTAGAAACCTCATGTTCAATGACTTTTGGGGGACGTCCATGCAAAAGGTAAGCAATCTCATCTAGCTAAGCTACTCTACCGAAATGATCGATTCTCTTTGACATCTATAGAAACTTTATCGAACCCCAACTACAATTTTTAGTTTGAAACCCCTTCAAACGAGACTCCAATATTCGTAAATTCTTCCTTTATGCAAAAGTGCGTTGAAAGTTTTGACTACTATTTGATACATTAACCTCCTGAGATCAAAAGTTTCCTTTTTGTACTCTTTTGTCTTCTTCCAATCTCCAATGTTAGCATACCAGACAAAGGAAGATCTCTCGTGTAAAAAAATCCTTCCAAAAATATGGTTAAGAAGCCTTCTCACAAAATATATCTTCAATACATGACGAATAGGATAAATTTTCGTACAATAATAAATACACTCTTGTTCTGTTCTAAAATGTATTGATATGTAATACATTCCGGTAGCGTTCTCTTATTCTTGTGTATTTATTATATACAATCAGGCTTTCCATTCCGCAATTTTCTTGTCTCATCTTTACTCCAACATAACATTGTATTATTCCAATCTCCTCCTCAAATTTACCTCTTCTATCGATGAGCCTCAGAAATAGGAGAAAGCACCCAAGCAGCGTCTAAAAAATGTAAAGCATCAAACGGACAAAGTGTATTTTCCCTTCTTTCTTCAATTCCAGATAAAATTGTACACAGATTTGTTCCACTCACTTCTCCTCTTTCCTTCCTTTTTTATGTCCTCTTCCCATTTTTCTCAATATGGAGCAAATAGAGAGATAGAGAGAGAAATAGAAAAGCTTTTTGGAATATCTGGCTGATGGGAACAAGGCAATGGTACGATGTACAATACAGATTGGGTCGAAACATGATGGTGAAAGGAAATACGATCGTTTGAACAATCCAAGTGTAAGTAAGACACACAAGATGTAGTTTTTTTCCGAGGGCATGTACATACCTGTGTATATCTCTTCCCCGATAACAAAATACTCTCAACAAGATTGTATCCTCGAAAGTCATGGTAGAACATGATGTATTCAGAAAATAGCTTTGCTTGCCTGAGAGCCTTTACAAAAATATATGTATTCTCTGTTTAATGTTCACCAAGAGAAAGAAAATCTCTCAATATCTCAGTCATATTGCCCATTTCCTCTAGTCTTGTGCATTTCCATCGAATGTGATGGAAATCTGGGGGAATTTCTTGGAAGAGAAAAGCACACGCATACACTCAAGCTATAGTGACCACTTTTGTTTTGTTCCTCGCTCTAAGAATGAGATCGAAGCTGCTCTGCTCTACTTTTTTCCATTCATCACATCACTATTCCAGTCGGAGAGACGCATTGATGATGGTGATACAGGGGCTGTTGCGTGTAAAAAGGATTCACATTCAGTTATCCATGTCAAAACACACGCTGGTTATATGTTTGTGTATGTCTGCTCATGCATGCATGCATACCTCACCCTGATGATGGGCTATAAGAGCCCATATGAATAAAAGGAAAGCGGGACTAGCTGACAAAATATAGGAGAAAAACAACTGCTCGTTCTCATCCTCATTCAGGGTGTCCTTTTTCCAGCTGACTTTGTGACTCTGCGAGTGAGAGTTTGGAATGAGGGAAACAATCATGAACCCTGAAAAGCTTCTGGCTATGTGAGAGAAACACGAGGAGGGTATAAACAATTCATATGTAATTCGCATAGTAATGGAGTCTTTACTCGTCTTATCTCTTCAACACCTACATTATATCCCTTCTCTTGTTTCACTCAACGGGAAGACAATAAGAGTTGTCGTTTGGAATGTAATTCAAGACTCCCTTTCAATCTCCAGGACGAGAGGAGAATATGGTACTCACTCTCACAAAGTGTGAATATCCCTTTAGAGAAATAACGTAGGTGTGTGCAGAAAGGAGGAGAAAAGTGTCACCGGTTCAGTCCCCACGTATAAAGTGGAGTTTTTTCTCCACTTTCCCTCTTCAAGCTCAGTGGATGGAAGCGATTGAGAAAAATGGGAAAAATAATGATCGCTTCGAGGAAATGTAGTGGTAGAAAAGGGTTAAGGATTAGAAATGTGAAAGTTTAGAAAGTGAAAGTAGTGAATATGAGGAAGAAAAATTCGACTTCTTTTCATATCCTTCAACAAGCTTATAAGAAAATATATTCACTCTAGGAATTGAGCCTCGTTACAATTTTTATGAGGACTATATAGTTAAACATGTATGTTGATCGCTCATCAAGGACGAATCTTGTTTTGACTTGGGAACTCTAGAGACTAGTCAAGTTGTTCTCTAATTTTCGCTTCACCTCCTCCCCTTCCCCATTTGATCGCGTTGCTTAATTCCCTAAATTACAATTTTGAGTCAAAAATTGGAGAGGAAAAAATGAAAAGTTTTTCATGTTGTTTCAAGAGTGACTGGGAAAAAGGGAATGATGCAAAAGGTAAATTTGACTTCCTGGAAGAAGAGTTAGAATTTCGACAGAATGAGTTGAAAGAGGAAGCGAACATCATCAAGTGTGAAAAATTCATGCTCATTTTAATGAGCTCTTCTTTCCACTTTTGTAATTGTAGTAGTAATAATGCATTCATTCATTTCCTAGGTTTACTTTTGAAGATACAGAGTGAAATGAAAATCTCGAGAAATTACAGAGTTGTTGGCCATGTAGGCGTGAATACTTGTAAACTTATTAAGATGGACCAGGAGAACAATTTTCAAAAGTAATTTGTCTAGCCCAAGTTAACTGAACTAAAAGCCATTGTAAAAGTTAAGCAGATATTATGTCTTGGGATGTGAATGGAAAATTTCTGTTCAAACTCAAAATTTATTCTGTCTTGGAATGTAAATTAAATTATAAGATTTTCTGAGGACCTGTATCATATTATCATGCTTCTCTCGTTCCCTTTAATTGGCTGAAATACAAAATTTCATTGACATTACCGGATTTCAATAATATCCGGAAAGGGAGGATTGCAAAGCTAACCCATATTTGTCCAACTTGTAGAGCTACTCTAACCCTTGACTTGTATTATATTTACTGTTCCGTTTTTCCGCTCTTAGCAAATAATGAAATGTGAAGTGAACGAAGTCAATAATATTGTATTGGGAAAAGAGAGGAAGAGTTCATGTCTCAAAATGTGAGTGAGTGATTTTACTTGTATTGTATATTATCCTAACGCTAGATAGCTTGTAATAGAAGTGTAGAGAGAGAGAGAAAAACAGGATCACTTATTTTTCTCCTTCCCTTCCTCCTTTTCCCCTCATGTATTTTATGTGGATACATGTTGCATTCCTAGAGATACTCCATATTATGCATAAAGCTATAGGTGGAATATAATGTTGTCTGGTTATCTCTCACTTTCTTCTCCTTCTGGCAGTCCTTTTACTCTGCTCCCTCTCTGCATAGTTCAACGAGCCACAATCGTTTTGCGAGTCTTTTTTATTTAAAAACTCGTTGACATTTATTGTCATCTTTATCTCTATTTGCTGACTTGCCTCCTCTCCATTTTTACTTGTCTTCTCGAAATGAGATGGTCTCCTGAAAAACGCTCCTCGTCTTTAGAGAAGGCGGAGATGGGCTTCCTAGCGAAATAGTTTTTCGTTTCTCCTTTCAAAAAAATGTCCTCGTTTACTCCCTCCATTTTCCTTATTATGTACCTCTCCAGATGAAAAAACACACCACCACCAAGTGTGGTAGAAAAAAGAGTGCACAATTTTATTTTGTCTTGAAAGTGCCTCTACAGTCGTGTATACCTAATGATATTACAGATTTCTTCTCATTTATTGCATCTCGTGGAAAAAGTTAATGACGTATGGATTTTTTTAGAGCCGCTCCACTCTCTGATTTTTTCAGAGTGGTGAACACAACTGGCGTTGAAATCCAATGACTTGCTATTTCTCGGTGATTTTTCATCCTGTTCTATCCCCTATGAAATCTACGCATCTGGGAATATGCTCAATTTTTAAAACTCAAGAACGCCAGGGGAACATGTGGTGATAGAAAGACTTTATCTTTCTTCGTGGAAAACGCCTTTCTAGGACAAGTACAAGTATATACGTAATTCCATTGCGGTTTTATGGCCAGTGTACAGGGAGAAAAAAATCCTTGTCTTATCTCTCCTCTCATACTCTATTTTATTTTTTTTTCTTATAATTTTACAGTTGATTTCCCCTCTACCCGTTTCCCCAACTCCAAAATCCAAAATTCCGCGGTGGCATTTTCGGTTTGATTTCCTGTATGAAAGAGATTTTATGTAGCTATATACTCCTCGCACGTCTCGACTCACCTGAATTAATCTATATATTTGCTAAGGGAACTTCTTCACACTTATTCTTCTATAAATTTCTGCTTATTCTTTCAATCAATTGGGCAAATCAATTGTTTCTGGATAGATTGTTAAGATGGAAAGAATAAAATGGGCAACGCCCATCTCTATATCCTTTTAAAACCATTGACGCTGGAAAAAGTATGAAATATATTATTTCTTCCAACATGAGTACGTGTTCTTACATTATTTTTGCTGAATTTAGCTGTTTCAAGACAGGCAATAGTTCGGATATTACCGTCTAACCGTGATAACATTTTTCCTTCATAACACTTTCGTTGCGTACACATTCGTCAGATCTTATCTTTTCAAAACCCCGGTTTCATATTTTACTCCTTTACTGCTTGTAGAGAAAGGAGAAAGTGTATTGAAATCTAGATTAGTATTAAAAACAGGATAAAGTAAGAAGCAAATTTTTCATAAATGGCAGAAAGTGTGCGTGACTGATAGATAGATAGCTTTAAAAGCTTTTATTTTACAAAAATATATTGCATGCGTGCACAATTCCATCTTCTCCCTCTGAATTTTCGATATGAGAAAGGATAGGCGTCGCCTGGTTTTTCCACGGTTGAGCAATTGAACAAATTTCATTCGCCTCCGGTCAACTTTTATCGACTGTTTGCCTTCCATTTCCATCATGTAAATTTGAGTCGATTCATTTTTTATCTACTCTCTCCATCATTCCGCTCATCACTAAACAATCAATTGTGGATTTATTCAGGATTTAAAGTACTGTCTGCGTGAGGGTATTATTTTGTAATGGACAATTTAATGTGTGTTATGATGGTAAGAGGATTTCCCGATTGCATGAGCTACTAATGGCTCTGCGGGAAAGAATTGAAATACACGATATCCTACCAATCCAGAACCCTCCTGGGTGGTAGTGTGTGTGTACATGCGTACTTGTAGTTTGCTCAATTTCACTTGTCACATTTGATGAGAGATAATCGGCCAAAGTAATCCCATTAGAGTCGTTTTCATTCCGTATCACACACACACATGTATGCACAGCTAATGTAGCCTTTGCCAAAGGTTAGTAAACCTGATGTTACAACATGACTATTTGTCTTTTTCCCTCCTTGTGTAGCATTTCTTTTGTCAGTTGAATCGTAAATCCTTCCTAATGCTTGTCTAGTATTCTGCCATAATTATCCATGTCGTCCATCAACAATATATAAAGCTCACCTGGCGATGTATTAAAGTGGAAAATTTGGTTGAAAGAGAACTCTAAAACGACAATTTAATGGTCCACGGTTTCCTTGCTATGTTCCATTCTAAGGTCAAAAGTCATCATATCACTTTTATCAGAATCCCTAGAGGCATTTCCAGATATTGTTGCTATATCTTATGTAAACTGTACATTGTCATGTTTCATCTACGCCAGATGTTTTGGAGTGTGATGGAAGACGCATTCAATTTCTATTTTTCGCTGTAATGGTACATTTCAAAGAACCATTGGGTAAGCCAGGGGTTAGAGAAGATTAAAAAAAAATTGGGTAAATATTTTAAAATGTACATTTGATTCCAAAGAGAGCTTAGTCGTGATTTCAGTAAAATGTAATCCATCCGCAGTAGAAACTCCCATTACATTAGAGTTTTATGCATACCGGAGAAAAGAACAGGGTTTTCAGGGCGAGATTTATGTCGCATGAAATGAGAAACAGATAGAGGAATCCCGTAAAATGACGATGGTGATGGGGGAACATTAAAAGGAGAAATGAGAGGAAAAAACAAGGACTTTTTCGAATCTTGTTGGACGTGTGTGTATCGTATTTTTCCACTGTAAGAAAATGCACGCACACCAGAAATGCGCCTTATGTACGTTAGTGTACTATTTTCCACACATACGTCGACTCTGGATAAAAATTGGGAACGACAGGATAAATGGATGAGACCATTATTGTAACATGGGAGAAAGTAAGCACGCCATATTATCGTCACTCACTTTCCTCCCGAGAATTCCAATCCATATCGCACGTTTCTACATAAAATGGTGGTGGTGTGTTCTTTTTATGTCTCCTCCTCCTCATCTCTCTCTCCTTTTCTTTGCTGAGGACTCTTATTTTTGTGGTATTTTCATTTATTGCATTCCATTTAATGTATCAGCTTTGCTCAACTCGGGGTAAGTATTTTTTCACTAATATTTCCTCTTCTTGTGCTCACTCACTCAGAGTCATTTTCACAATCACGTATCTACCCTTCATATAAAGAAGAGCTATCCCTTCACTGCTCCCACTAAGCGGTGATAGTAACAAGTTTCAATTTTAATATTGCACTCAACTTTTTATACATGCATACGATGGAGAAAAAGAGAAATAAATGTGTGTTCACTTTAGATACTTGACTTTTTCCCTCGAAATCCGAGAAGATGAGATGGGAGGAGTGCTAAGCGAAGGGGAAAAATAAAAATCCTTTTGCAACCCGTTTCACTTCAAATTTCTCTCTTGCTCTTTCGCAATTCGAGATGACATGATGGGAAAAAAGTTAGAGAGTGAGTGAGCCAGCCAGAGAGAAAGACACGGATGATGGAAAAAGATTATGGTTGACTACCCATGAAAAAAGAGAGCTACATGGGGAAAAGAGCAATTAACTGTACACTCTTCGTGGAACAGAGCATTTCAGGGTTTTTAATGCCCTTCCTTTATTGTTCTCCATTTTACCCTCTTCAAATTGAAACAATCGGCGTCGTTTTTATCAAATTGTCATTCTACGTACATAAATACACACTACTTTATTCCCGTGTCTCTACTCATTTGAGAGATGGGTGAAAAAAAATAAGTTTTTTTATAGAATACAGTTTTTGCTTTCCATTATAGAAATAATTATTTCTGAGGGGCATGATTGTTCAAGCATAATTTTGAAAAAAAACTCCACTTTTTTTAAAAGTATAAGTTACCTTTTGTACCACACAAGGGTTGTATGGCATGGAGGAAATATGTGTTAAGTGGTGCAGAATTATGAGAGTGGAGTGACACAATGCTCGCTGCTTATTTTCCACTCAAGTTTTTTTTCGTTTTAGAGTAGTTCCGCTTTCCCTCTGTTTCTGTCTCTTTCCCTCTGAGGAACTGAACGGAGTAGTCACTTTGCAATTTTAAAGGCATTACGAAGCAACTCATGCATGCACAAGAGACAAAAAGCAAGTTTGCCCATTTCTCTAGTGTCATGCATACTTAGAGTTGTTGTTTGGCAAAAGAACGCTGGAATCTTCTCCCTGCTTCCGTTTTTCTTGTATTAAAATAGTCACATATGTATATGAGGCAAGAAATGAGTTGTTCAATGCGCGAAACTCACGGGGTTTGTTCCCCCACTCACTTCTGCTTTCACGCCACCTTTTTCTCGTCGTTCTTTTCTCCGTGGCATTGCTTCATCAAAAAGTCTTCCGATTTCGGTCGTGTTCTTTGATGGGAAAATCTTGTTTGGTATTATTGTCTGGTTTTTTAACGTGGCGCCACTCCACTTTTTTTGAAATCCTGCACTCAAACTCATGCCATTGTATGGAAATTTCCACAAGGGGTAAAAAAAAGGATATAAATGCGCTTCTGAAAGTTTTCAGATTTTGAGATATTACGCGCAAAAACACACTTGCCGTTTTTCTTTTTCCCTTCTTCAAATTGTTCAATTATGCTAAGGCGTTAAGTGTGTGCCGGGGTCTATTTCAGTTCAGCATAAAACTCCTTTCTTCTCGAGGACTCTTATGTTCCCGTTGCAGGACAACTTTTTAATAGAGGAAATGCGGCAGAGGGAAACAACATTTCATAACATAATAAGAAATGAAATCCTCCGAGGAAAAAGTAAACTCCCTTTAGATTTTACACCAACTTTATCCAATTGCCATTTTTATTACTTGAGAAATAAAATGTGTTTTTATGTATCCCCTGAAGAGGCTTCAGCAAAAAAATCTTATCAAGAAAGCCAAGTTGAGAAAAGAGTGAAAGTAGCAAAATAAAAACAGGGAAAGAATCACCTAAATCACTGGAAATGGTCATATCCATATCACTTATTGTCAACTACTGCTTTATGCAATATGTGTGCATACATACGGCCCTGCCACCACCACCCTCTGCTTATTTTCTCCACTTTAATTTTCCTTTCTTGCTCCCCCTGTGTACACGAATGTTATGGAAGGAATATCCAATTTTCATATTAGATATAACACGTCATCCCAAAATAAAATAGACTTGAGCATGTTCCCCTAATAAAGATGTGTGTTAGCAATTTAGCTGGAGCACTTTAGAGAAAAAATCCTTTTTCCGCAGTACCATGTATCTTGGCGAAATTGAAAGTATCAGATGGAGCGAAAGAGAGTGAGGTAGTGTCTGCTGCTCCTCGCGTGTGTGCTCAAGGCTTTTCTCTTCGTTCAAATAGATATAACCACGGTCAAAGGAGTAGGGTGATAGAAACCCGAAGAAAAGAAATTGGGACTACAGAGCCGAGAGAAAAACTGGAGTGAAAAGTTGGCTAGATGTAATTAATGGATTTGTTGCTTCCTCTGCTCTCCCGCTGATGAATGTGTCTCTGGACGCTCTCTGTCAACTAATCGATATCAATTTAATCGAAGAATCTTCTCGTCCCATTCTTGTCCAACTTTTCCTTCTTCACGTGAGGAGCAAGTGAGATCCGCTTTTCTCTCTTGCCTCCTCCTCACCAGAGTCATTATCCCTTTTCCATCCTTTTCTTCTTTCTCTCATTTTCTCTCTAATTCATCTGCAACTCTTCCATTTTATCAAGGGTTACGAAGCTTGTAGCGAAAAGTGTATGCATTCTTTCCTTTCACGAGGGAGCAAGCTTTAGTCTAAATATGTGTCTGTAGAACTGCGAGCAAATAATGGAGGAAATGAGGTGGAGGAATTAGAAGAGCCAGTTGAAAAAAAAACAGATTTCTCTAGAGAGACAAACGTCATATAGTGGAGTAGGCACGTCTTAAATTATACATTTTGTGCTTTCTACAATCTTTACAAAGACCACACACACACACACCTCAGAAAAATGAAGGAATTTTTTCTGGGATAAAAGTATTTTTGGGGAAAGGGGAAAAGTGTGTGAGTGATTGAGCGACGTATACATAGTACTCCATGGTAGGCTTGACTGTCGCCAGACCTCTTCAATTAAATGCGTGTATATATTGCTTCTTCCTTGGCAGGATTTTTTCTAGTCTTTTCACCACATTGCTCTTTTAATGACTTGCAGACACAGGGATGTGTGTTCTGAAATATATGGAGTGCGCTTGTGTGCTTTAACACAAAAAGCGTTCCGTTGTGATTTTATCTGAGAACAAAGAGTGTACAGAGTGGAGTAAAAATTTCCCTTTCTTTCTCCCCAATCTTAATTGCATTCCTTTTTTTGAGGAGGAAAAATAAATGTGTGTTATCATTCCTTTGCGTGTGTGGTCTTCTAAATGATAACCTAGGATTTTGGGTGTGGCACCCGAAAGAAAAATTTTCCCCTGAATGCCAAACTTTTAAACTTGCCGTGTATTTTTTTTTCATTTTGCATAATATTCCCATTGGTTGTTGCTAACAATATTTTCTAGGAAATAAGACTTTACTGCTCTATAAACTCACAATGAGGTCGTGCGTGTATTTTTTTCTGTTAACCATAAAGATAAATAAAAGCATTTCCTCTGAAAACGGGAGTGACAAAACGGTAATGCTAAAGCTGGCCATTATTATGGCGATCAAGATGCTCATTGAAGTCACCCTATGACGACGATGAATTCATTTCTCCATTACCAGCTACAGTTGTGTGTGGGTATGACCATCAAGTGAAAGCGAAGTAAAGAAAGTATTTTTCTCATTCGCTCCTTCTTCCCCGTCGTCGTCGTTTTGAAGGGGATGAAAAAAAAGCATATATATTTTCATCCTCCTCCAGGCATTTGATATTTACGAGGTTACTATGTAAAAACCTTGAGTTTCGACAGGGAAATGGTTTTTTTTCTAAGCTTCAAGTGAAGTGTGGTGTAAAGAGGGGAATAAAATGGAGAATGAATAGATGCGGATGCAAAGTAGCATGAGAGAATAATTATCCCATGTGTTTGAAATATATTCACGGTGACTAGATTTCCCCTATTGGATGAAGAAAGAGGAAAAAGGTCTTTTCCATTTACTTTAAAACTCAATGCTAACTCCTCTTATTCGAAAATAGGCTTTTTTCCTTTAGTCCCTTTTTGTACAGTATATAGCCTCACAACGACTACGACCCGAAGAGGAAAAAAGAGGCAAGCGACGAAGAAGAGAGGGAAAAGCATTCAAGCAACCATGCAACACTAATGGTCCACACGGTGTATAATAATGATAAGTTCTGTATTCATATAAGTTTAGTATATGGACTTATGGACTAGGGTTCAATAGAAAATGCTTTCTTATCGTCGGCAACATCCTCTCATTTACTTTTTACCCATGTGGGGGAAACACGGGTAAAAATGTGGGACCATTTTGCGGATAGGTCTCTTGTGTATACCCTTCTCTCTCATGAGTGGGGAAACAGGGTAGATATAAAAGAGGCGGAAAAATATATTATTATTATGTAATAGGTAAGCCCTGTGTGGATCGGGGAGTGGAAGTTTATGGCAATGAAGTAGATGAGAAAGTGTTTTCCTTTTCTTATGTACTTTCTTCGATGAATATACGGAGGAGGAAAAGGGTACTAGTCTTTAGACTCAATTCAATTCGCAGTATGTCACACCATCTCACAGAGTCTTGTTCCCTCATTTCGGTTTTTTCTTCAGCTACTCCCCCATCTCCTTAAAGAAAGATAGTGTGTAGTCTAGCAAAATTCTTCTCACTAAATTTCCTTTTCTCTCTGGTCAGGACGACGAAACTGGAGTAATAATCGTAATAACAGCAATAATAATAGTAATATTGCAGACAATGTATCAACTTTCAATGATTTCTCCGCCCATAAAATACGTCTCATTCCTCATGATTATGCAAATGAGAAAGAAGAGGAAAAGGAACAAGTGTGGGAATGCTCGTTGAATTTACATGCTCCCTTCTGTTTTTCCTCTGTGTGTGTGTGTGGGGGAGTGCGGAGAAGAGGGAAATACAAAGAGAAAATGTTTTTTCGCCAGAGTTGGTAAAATGCATTCTCCTTATCATCATCCTTGTCCTGATTGTATTTATCATTTATTTTTGTACGCAAGATAGCCTTCGCATTATGTGCTTTCATGTGGAAAAGAAAGCAACCTCGTTTAGTTAGTCTACAATGCATTCAGACACATACACATGAGAGGATGCTGCACATGCTTATAATTCCCATTTGAATACTCCTCCTAGGAAAAGCATTAACTACACACAAGTCGTTATTTTAGACAGGAATGACAAACAGAGGAGACCACATGAAATGTAGGGAAAAAGCAAGTTATTTTCTCTGTGCACAAGATGTGCCACGGATGTGATGGAATGACTAGAGAAAAATCAACTCTACCATCCAACCAAACTTTATACTCGAAATGAAATGTGTTTTTTTGGGAATTTTATCTATTTACATTTTTGTTTGATGTGGTATTTCATCCTGTGGCTTGTTTATTTGTATTTTTCTAGGAGCAGAGTCACAAGTCGTACCGACCTCTGTGTGTGCTAACATTCCGATGGAACTATGCAGTTCACGGGTTGGAGCCCATGGGATACCATTTGGTCAATGCGATTCTACATGCTGTCGTCTCAGTCCTCTACTTCAGGTACGTGCCTTCACTTTCAGCTCAGCATTCTACATGATGAGATCAAAATATTCTATGCCTGTGACTTTGCCCCTTTCACATTCGATACCATCTCGTTTCCGTATGCATACCTTGGGAACTTGCATTTCCCTTTATTCCCATAAACACGGTAACAAATGATCCAGCATTATGCAAACTGCCTCACTCTATTACCAGTAATAATGACAGGAAGAAACACTCTGTAGGACTGAAAACAAGTTGTAGGTTTTTGCCAAAAAATGTATATTTCCGACAAGTTTCTTTTCTCTGCTTTTGCTTAGCCTTCGGGAATCCAAGTGCATTCATCTTGATGTCCATTTTCTAATTTCCTATCCGCCTTTCTGTTTATTGGAAGTAAACAACTGATAAACGAGCAAAGAGCACTGTGGACACTTGCATGGTATGCACAGGGGAAGGGCAAATAGATGGACGAAACAATTCTTACAAATTTCCTTTAAGACTACAACCAACCAAGGTTCTAGTAAGCGGGTGATTTGATGTAGAGTTGAGTTCTTTTTTCCAAGAAAAATTCGTAGGTAGTTTGCCAGACACTTTCTCTGTTTCCTTTCTCCCCTCGTCCCATCTTATTTGCCTCTGCACACTTTCAGTTATTTATTCTGGGATTATTCCCCTTTTATATCGTTTGTATTTAGTATTCCACCGTGGTACACTAACTTACAAAGACGAATGGGAGAGCATTTTCTCACACTGTGAGTTTCGCAATAGTGGAGAATTTTTCTTAGAACTTGGAAAAGAAAACTTACCCCTTGTTTTACAATTTAGTCGGGGTAACATTTTTCTATGAACCCCTGCTCACTTTCAGTCTGTTGAAAAAATGTGCACCGATTAAGCCAGTACATGGTGATGAGGATCATCATACAATCATTGAGTATTTATTTCACAGAATGAGACTTACGTCCACCAGCAGCCGTGAAACCTTTTTTGTCTGTAATATCCATCCCTTTAGCTAGTTTGAATTTTGTAGATACAATTTTTTATTTGATTTTTTTTGTAATTTCAGAGTATCCACCATGTTCCTAACAGAACTAGGAAGTTTCGTTGCTGCTATGTTATTCGCAGTTCATCCGATACACACAGAAGCGGTAAGTGCTAAAAAATATGACGCATTTTAAAAATTCATTTTGTCCGTAATCGCACAAAAAAGTTGCCCGGATTCATGACGATTTTCATGTTTACGACAAAGTGAAACGGATTTTTACGAGAGTGTACAAAATAATTTCCTTCCTTGGAGATTTAGATGAGAATGAGCATGAAAAAGTCATAACATCACTTTTCCCTGTGTCCTGTTGTGCGTGACCAACGATTGTGCTGAGTTTATATAAACCAGAAAACTAAAACGAAGGAATATTCAAACTTGTTCAGTCAATACATAAAAACTAGTTTTCACTTCAGAGTCGTTGGGTTGCAAACGTCGTATAGATGTGTATCACTTTTTATGCGTTTCAGCTTTTGACTATACATATAGCGGAGCTAAATAAAATTGTGGAAGTAAGGACGAAATCGGAAAAATATTTTTACTACTTTGTAATTACTTACATCAAAGGATATTTCTCATAGGAATATTTTATCAGAGGGAAAGTATTCTACTTTTTCCCAGTACAAATGGAGTTTTGCATTGTGCTCATGTTTTATCCTACAAATTAAAGAAATATTTGAGTGAAAGATTTTTAGCAAAGCCATTTTGTATATGAAAATATTTTATAGTGGAATAGTGGTACTTTTTCACTACAAAAAGGATGGGTTGCACGGCTACCCATTTTCTCTGCGTGTTTCATCAACAAACTGCCGAAACTGTTTTCCCCTTGTTTTGAAACTCGTCTTCTCCATCCCTCACGAGGGAGACTGAAAGAGGGAGTGAAAGTGATATTATATTAGACAGGAATCAAATTATGAATTATGGATTCATTCCCTCATTCCATGTGCAAGCTTTTATATATAGGCCGACGCTGGTGCATGCCTCTCCCTTTATATTTGCTTTGAGGAAGAGGAGAGGAAGGATGAGGTTGGAAATAGTTTTCAGTTGTGGAAATAAAATTTCCTCTTGCTCCCAACTCGACCCAACCTATATCGAAACTCGGTGGCAAGAGACAAATATTCATTTTGGCTATTTAACATCATCCTACATGGAAGGAAACATTCCAATTGGAATAGGGAACATGTGCCAAACAACATTCCATTGTGATGATCACAACGCTTTGACGAGATACTATTGAAAATCCCATTGTTTTCGTGCCAATGAGCAAGATCAAGGGAAATTATTAGCAAAAAGGAAGTTATGCAGAGGAAGATACACCCGTTGTGCACTTATACCGCGATGACTGTGACTTTGTGTATTAGGTTATCCAATTCCACTCTTTCCCACACAATTTCCTTCTCCCATCCGCAACCTTAACGTGTCACCGTCTGGCAAGGAATGAGTCTTTGGAATAGGAATGCATTTGCTGGAATGTTTTTCTCCAATGAGGAATTTTGTTAGGGATTGTTAACTATTTTGCAGTGACGTCCATAGCCATACGCTTATTCCCTTCAACAACATTTCACATTTTGTAGGATGTCATCATCATCATTTGTACAAAAGGATATTTACATGTATACCTAAAGTAGGTAGTCACATCTGTATAGGTACATGCTTTTTTAATGACACAATTGAATATTTCAAGAGTACCTTGGTGGAATTAGAAGCGAGTAAAGATAGCATCTAGTTTGGCATTTATTGCATATTAAAAGACTCAACGACAATTTCCTTTCCATCCAAGTTCCACTTTTCCTCTTCTTTTCAACATCCTACTCGACTTGCTCATCATTTCCATGTTCTATGCATACAAAGGACTATGTATCATTATGGAAGTTTTTGTATGTTGGGGTAATCATTTCTACGGCCCTCCTCCTAAATAAAAATTCCTTTTCTATATGAAAATTTCAATATTCATCTTCTTGTCATCATCTCATTTCAAAACTCCAGTCTTGTCATCCCCGTCATTCCTGGCAATTTCGCAGGATGATATGCCTGCCATTCTCATTCTGTGACTCTAGCTTTTCTCATCATCCACTTGAGACGAGGAGAAATGTTTGTTTTCCCTGGTACAAAAAAACTCCCAATTCTCCAAATGCTCACGTATTTACGCCTTGTTATTCCTGTTTTCTCCTTGGTCTGGAGAAAGAGGATAAGAGGAAGGAAAGCTCTTCTCTCAGCTTTTGTACTCTGTTGCTACACACACTAAGAATGAAAAGGGAATAATAATATGCTAATCGGCAACATCAAATGAGACGAGTCGGCACAAGCTCAAATGGAATCTTGAATGTAGTCATTCTCCCATGTAGGACGAGCCTAAAAGAACCCTTCCACTACTGTTGCTTTTTATTGCTTTACAAACACACGAGCATGCTCCAAGTAGTCATTAGTATTCACAAGAGAAGGGAAGCGGAAGAGGCACATTGGTAAATTATGCTGAAGCACAGTCACTCACTCCTCATTCCTCCCAAACTTTTATACTTTCCACCTTTCCCTCCAACAAATTCATTTTTTTCTTTCCTAAAACAAATCAACATTTTTCAAAGATTAGAAGGTGAATCGCTTGCATCTTATCGCCAATCATGATGGCATCACGTGAATGCAAGTGGAATTACCCGCTTGCGATTTGTACAGGTATTGTATGTCGTCTTAGCCAATAGAACGCAATCTGCTCCCTTGCACCTAAACATACGACATTAATGCAATTTATGCTTTAACAATTTCAGCCTCCCTCCCTCTCCAGCTGCATTTTGAGGGAAGGTAGTAA
The DNA here is from genome assembly GCA_027743935.1 of Sinodicranocentrus sp. ZH6. Classification (NCBI taxonomy): domain Eukaryota; kingdom Metazoa; phylum Arthropoda; class Collembola; order Entomobryomorpha; family Entomobryidae; genus Sinodicranocentrus; species Sinodicranocentrus sp. ZH6. The sequence goes on from JAHZNA010002165.1 coordinate 24,279, forward strand.
AAAAGCTTTTTCCTTTCATAAGAAATGACTACTACACCAAGGTAAATAAAACAATGGAGAGGAAAAAGCATGGCTGAGTGTTTTTTCTAGAGACTCTACTGGTGTGTGTGTGTGTGCTTTTCTGCTATTACTTTATATTTGAAGTAATGGGATGGTTGGTTGGTTGCAACAGCAGGATGTTTTCTTGACGAGGAGAGAGTGGAACGGGCTATAATAGCCAGAGTAAAAATGGAACATGGTATATGTACATATTTACTCTCCCTCCTATTCTGCTTCTTGACTGGAAGAAAAGGGAGCAGTATTATTTTTTGTTGGGAAAAGGGAAACTTCGTAAAGACTGTGGTGGTGGTGGAAAAGCGAGATTTTAGTGCGGTGCCAGAAATGAGCTCTCCATCATCACAGATGAAATAATAAAACAAGGTCTTTATGGTGTGAGTCGTAAAGTTGATTATGGAAAAGCTTTTATGTTCCCTGTCACCTGTTCCCTGTTTTTCCTCCTCCGCGTACACAACACACACTCTCGTACAGTTTTTTCCTGTTTTACACTGGCACGGAAAATGAGGTCCGTTCTTGCTGGCTGGAAAATGCAATATGCTTCGTACGTGGCTATGTACACTTCCCAAATGGGTTTTAGCTAAAGGTGCATTTTGTTGTTGGATATATTTCTAAGGAAAAAACTACAATACTGTCGTCTTGCGATCGAGAGAAAGGGAGACAGAGCGAGAGACACATAAGGTGACCGAGAGTGCACCTGCTACCCACTCACTCAGCAGGAATAAGGTTGTGCGAGAGGAGGAAAGAGGTGGAAGTAGAAAGATTGAGCAGTTTTTTATCCATTTTCCTCAGCGCAATACGAGTTTAGTAAGTTTTATAACGACCAAGTGAAACTTATATCGAGCGGGATCAAAAGCAGCAACCAGAAAACGGCTCTATCGTTTTTGTTGCCTGTGGAAAATAAAAATACAGAAGGAATATTTTTTCCTCTGTATCAGAAAATCAAATCAAAGGAAATTAGCCCACTTTCTTCGTTTGTAGTTACATCAACTGTAAAAAATAGGTTAGAATCGAAAAGGCAGCACATATTAACTTTTAAAAAATCAAGTATTCAGTTACACGCCCCCATTGTGTTTTATAGGGTAGCCCATATATTTTACTGCTGGCTCATTATTCACTGCTACTCCATAATTTGCACACATAAATAAATGCCTATTTACGTATATGAGGGGAAATATATGAAGCTTTGTCAAGTGAGCTGGTCTCATTTAGGAAATCCTCCACCCGGGTAATTGGCATTTTGCCAAGTGTTCAAAGACAAATGAATTTTGTACCTTTTCCCGATGACGAACAATGCTCAGGTCTAGCGTTTTACGTACCTCAATACTCATAGCTACTCTAATTACTCGGTTTATTTGCACACTGTCAGCCTTCTACCTTGAGTGATGGGACGAAAATCCGCTTTCACTTGTTACACCTCCTCAGTCCGTGGTGTGATCCCTTTTCTAATTTTGGTATTGAGTATATTAACCAGCTTCTAAAACTCCTCGGCATGTTCCTCCTTCTCGTTTGGGGAGTGTTTCCAGTAATTAATCATGTAGAGCAAGGCAGAAGGAGAGATACGAAAGTCCCCTGGCTCATTTGCAATTTTCGTGTACGGAATCCTTGGAAATGAAGTCATTGCAACAAAATAAATCTGCCAGTGCAATCAATTTCTTATCAAAAGTTAGTTTTTTCCCTTCCTGGGAAAATAGACCAGCGACACACGGGGAGATAACAGGAGGGGAGAAATGAACCAACTATTAAGCCTAGATTTACGTATGTTGTATTATCGTCGTGTGGCAAAAGAGCACGACATGAGGATAGCGTGACAAAAAACGAAGTTTCACGTTGCGCTCCCAGTAATTTTTCATTTGTTCTGACAGCAACACACCAAACATGCACTACTACTACAATTAAACACTCGTGCTTTTTTCTTTGTACGAAAAGCATTATATAGCCACTTAATCCTATCAATTTTCTCTTTACCATTTTGTAGCCAACTGGTTTTAACGGGGCAACATAGCATAAGCCTATGTCGAATCTAGGGTCTTTCTCTCTCCAGTAAAAAAAAGTTGACGAGCTGGAAATTGAGAAAGGCAATAAAACGTTGAAAGAATCACGCAAGTTGGTCGTCACGTTGTGTAATGTATAATGTGCAAAGACGACAACTTGTTAGAAACTTTTCCTCTCCCCCTTTTCAGTTGTTGGTGATGCCTGAAGCAGGAAAGAAAGCAGGTGGGTATGAGTACAACAATTCCTTCCTTTTGTACTCTTCTGAACTATTGTGTGCACTACTCTATCTTTTCATCATAGCTTCCCTAACAGTTGGTTCCCTCTTTTTGCAAGGATTTGATTTTGAACGAATGGTGATCAAAAAGGGATAATAAATATGGGAACAACAGACATTGATTGAGTATTGTCCTTGACCTATGCTCCTCTTCCTTTGCTCAGGCTATGATAAATTGACCATTTATTGTTATATCCCTATTGATATGCATTGCACGATCTGGAAATGATGATCTGTGAGGGGAAATGAATAGTGTCATCGTCGTATCACATTACTGCTCCTTCATTGAATGAAACATAAGAATACTCTTGCCACAAAGAGAGGAGACGTCGTCGTCTCGGCGTTTCCTGTGGAAAGGTATATTCACTGCCTTATTCTATTCGTGCAAAGAAAGTAGATGGTTTTATCGTGTTGTCTTAAAACGGTCTGGGACGTGCTCATGAACTTTTCCAGTACAATTTTAACGGTAGCGTCAAGTTTCCCGGTGAAAATAGGAGGCTTAAGTGTGAAACCATTAGGATGGAGGAGGTTTAAGTTAAAAGAAAAATGCGGCATGTGGTCCTCGCATCATTTTCTTTTTCTTTCTTGCCTTTCCCTTTCACGTTGGGATGTTATTCATTCTCTTTTTAAAATAACGAGTGTGTGTATCTTGGTGTCGATAAAAAATATTATGGGAGTTGAGTATGGGGTGGAGGATGCTTATAAAGGCATTTCATATTGTTCTCGCCCTGTGGAGGGTGATGTCGACAGGTACTTTATAACAATGGGATGAGTGCAGAGGGGAGCAAGAAATAGCGAGGGTATTGTTAAAGGAAGAAATTTTGCGTTTTTATCTACAGCGAAGTGGTAAATGTGCATGGATTATGGATGATGGTGGGATGTGGGGAATGGTGTGCAATTGGGAAAAAAGGAATATCCCATCTTCCGAGCAAGATGAATGTACTCAATGTTCTTCTTTCTGTCGCACTTGGAATGAATCAAGTTTGAATGCAATGTGTCACAGGAAGCAGGCTTCGTTCATGGAATACCACCAGGGAATAAATTAGTAGAGAAAGACTGTCATTTATTCTCACATAGGAAACAGATAACGGAAGGTGAACATCAATTATTATGGCAGTTTGCAGCTGTTCAATTAGTTAACCTTTGTAAATACTTATCATTTTAAAAATTTTATTCACACATGGAAAAAAATTCAAGATTGAAAATTCTACGAAATTCCACTCTCATGTTTAGTTAGTGGAATAAATGCTTGTCTGCTCAGTGCGTATGTTGCCCACGTTGAAATTCTTTTCCTCTCTTGGAGAAAAGTTAATAATAATAATGGGACACTGATGGAGATGGTAATTCAGGGGATCAACGGGTATTTTCATAAAAAGACTCCATGCCACGCTGCCACTTTGGTATAGCAGTGTTATTTCATTGGCGTGAAGTACCTTGCTATTTCAATGTTTATATATATTTTCTCCTCCTCGTTGGAAATCCTTTTGGGAAAAGGGACAAAATTTTAAACTCACACAGCTCCTCCATATGTAGAGCTTTTATCCCTGCAGATACACCATATAGTGCTCTTTCCTTACCACACAGCATCACGTCTTTTGCATTTTCTCTTCAGGATTATCTTTTTTCCCTGCCGTTCCGAACGGTTAGTTGATGATGATGGAAAATGGCTGAGAGAGGTAGTGGTATTTTTCATATGAAAAAGTAAATAGACAACGGCGTATTTCATTTCCATACATTTACTTCCCACCTCACATGGAAGTTTTACAACGGCTCATATTTCATTCACGAGATAAGAGCATATTGAAGTGGTGTGTGTGTGTGTGTTTTCATCTTAAAGCAAATTTATCCGTGATACCCTCATTGAAACGTGTGCGGCAGGTTACTATTCGTGTTACCACCAGGCAGCACCCTTCTCGCTACATATTATTATGCAAAATGGATGATTGGTGAAATTTCCACCAGTTTGCATTATGATGATGAGCGGCTGTGAAAAAAATTGCGAATTCAAGGGAGACTTCTTGTTGGCTTTCCTTCTTGTGCATGCACGCCTACACCACATCATCTCATAATATTACTTATCAGCATCTAGTGGAACAAGTGCGGTACTTCTCCAGTGTCAAGTTGTATATCTTCTCTGGCTTTATGCTCACTCCATTGCTTCCTCTGCCTATTTCGTATTTCTGTGGGATTTCTCACATACCCATTTTCTCTATACCTGAGGCAAATAAGTACGCAACCATAAAGAGGGAAAAAGCTGCCACTTTTTTCTCCCATCATCTCCTCTTCCAGTCGACGTGAGAAGGGATGAAAATCCCGTATAAAACATGCATCCTTTCTTTATTATTTCTCATGTACTCCATATATTTCTTCTCTTGTCGGATACAAACGTTTTTCTTCTTTTTAAATGGATACAAGGATGGATGCATAGTGGAAGATAAAAATGTACTGGGAACACTTTCACTTGTCTCCTCCTCCAACTTTTTCTTTATCCTTGTGGCTTTCGCGTTTTTCTTCTCTTTCCTTCTGCTTTTTCTCATTTCACTTGCTTTCTCTCCCTCTCTTCTTCCTTGACATTATTAAATATTGTGGGAGATAAGGAGGTGATGTATGCATGCATACATAATACGACGAGTTCCTAGGGTTGTCGCTGCTGCCGCATCCCATGGTTGGGTTTGGGTATTTTTCCACCGGAGAATTAGAAAGGAGCATCACATCCTCCCTTTTTAATATCATTTTCATGGCGGGAGTCATTTTTAACAGAGAAAGTTGTCTTATCTACGCCCCCGTCTCAAATGTCTTTTGTCTCTGTGTGGAATGCCCATTTATGGACCAAGTTTTCCTGTCCTTTGCGAAAAGATACATGTTTTCAAAGGGGCTATTTACAAGAAAAGGCAAAGGGCATGTATCCGTCCGTTTTTCAGGTTTCCCCAAAACCACCCATTCACCAGTGGAATGCGTGTAGCCAACAAGTATAATTTAAAGGGAAATTTTGAGACATTTCAGAGATATGACCGAAATGGGATCCTGCTTGCTGTTACGGATATCTGTGTAAATTTAGATGAAGGAAAGTAAACATCAGGGTTATTTTTATTAATATTAATATTACTATACAGCATCGGGTGGAGTGTAGCGATAAGAATAGTTTTTTTAGTGAAGGGTGCTATATCCATTATATTCCAGGTTAAAATGTATACGAGAATGCTCCACGGTGGTAAAGTAAATCAGGATATTATTGCAGCTGCCAATGAAGATGGTGAGATTGAAGGAATACATTTCCAGGAGGGGAATGTTTAGAAGTTTTTTTGTGTGTTGGGGAACGTTGAATAGGAGCCAAACTGTCATTCATTTTGATTGGCGAAATCATATTAGACCTGAGTCGTCATCATCATCCCCTTGCCTGTCGACTTGTCAAGGTAAATCCATCCAGAATTTCAATGGAGCCAACAGAGATTTCATCATGATGGTGGGATGAAAATGTTTCTAAAAGGAAACGTTTGCGGGATGAAGGAAACGGTTGATGAAATTATGATTGGCGCACGTCTTGTCATGTACGCCGAACCATTGTGAATATTACACTTTTCTGCGTTACATGTATTGTTCCTAAAAAGTTACGTGGCTCGGCGTGGCATATCTCCGCGGAGAATGTTTAGGTATAAATATGTACCAACGGAGAAAGAAAATGTCGAAAAAAAGAAAACAAGACGAGAGATGGATCAAGGTGAAAGCCTCATATCCTTTCTCCTTCAGCTTTTCTGTGCGTAAAGTATTGGGCACAAGGGAAGGGAAAAGGTGTTTCATAGTCTAGTTGCCTCCATAGGCACACAATGACAGACAGCAAGACTGACAGCGTTTCATTAGCAGCGCAAATCCTACAATCTCCGGGGTTGTTAGTTTCCTCCATTCTTTTGTTGTCCTGATAAGTATACAAGTTGCACCCATATTGACAGATTCATACTTTATCAGTGAGGGAATAGAGAAGAGTTCGGCTTGTAATACTGCTGGGCCAACAACAAAGCATTCATCTGTGATTGCAAAAACTCAAAGGAAACACAAGTCGAATATGAAAGCATTATCTTATCATTTATGTACCAGCATGTTTTTCGACATGCTTTTCTCGTGTAATCCGATTATACTGTATTTTAACAGTGCTCTTGAAGAAATCAAAGCGAACATGGTGTTCAGAGTGTGGTTGTGACCTGCTACGTTTATTTACTTCAAACATGATGTACACCAAAGATTTATTGGGATTTGCAGATTCAATTCAATTGTATAATGTTGGACTTGATTCTATTATTATTATGTTGAGAAGACATGACAAGTCGTATAAAACTATGCGCATTTAAAAACGTGAACACCTTTAGTTTTCCCATATGCTTTGTTCATATCCCGTTTCCAAACAGACACAGGACCGAAACATAACAACAAATATTCTGCGGAATAACCTCATTTCATGATATGTTCAAAAGAAATGAAAAGCTGGACAACAACAGATCAAATCCTGACTAAATAGTTGCTTTTCCTGGAAATTTCTGTTGAATTCCCAGTTATTGGGCAAAAAATTTGATATTTTTCCAGTAGTTTGTTTATAACTAACAATAAGTAACTAAGTAAGTAGGCAGGATAGAGCGAATCATAAGAACGTCAGTATAACCTGTCAATAGATCCTATGCTTCGGAGCCATGGCGGTCCTGAAAGCTCTATTATGGCTTCCAAGTTCGGGGACATTATTAACTTCACTGTTGTTTAACTTTAACCTGCCTATATATCTAGTTGAAGTTCGATTAGAAACCTGACTGTAGCATACACGATCTTCTGTTTCCTTAAAATCTGAGTAAAACAGAAAATTGAATTTATTTTCCATGTTCGAGTTGACAAAAGTTTTTCTTGTATTTTGTAAGGCAAATATCATCGCAAGGTTTGACTAATTATTGCTACAATTTAGCAGCAAAGTGTCATTTCCAGATTCATGCACAGTGGAGTATCTTATTATATCACTGCGAAAATAATCAGTGGAGCTCACTGAAGTAAAAAAAAAGTTGCACTGTTGATTGTGAATTTGACAGGATTTTCCCATTGCTGTGAAGGAAAGAGGCATTTTAAGTAGGATGAGAAAAAGCAAGGACCAGGAAGAGAATCCGTAATTTATTTCATTTTACGGACTACCTAGCCATTCCGTTTTTTCTTCTCTCGAATGTTGTCTACAACCCGTTAGCAGTGATATGTTAGCTGTCTTGGGCTACTGTTTCCTCTTGTTATGTAATGTCTGGGGAGCTGACTTACTTTTTTACATTCGTTCCTTCCCCTTTTTTCCTTTCCCACTTTCATAAACAGAGACTGCTGGAATCTCCTCGTTACAACCGACGCTCATGATGATAGTCGTGCATTGACTTGATTTTATTTAGGTTTTTCCTGTAGAACAAGAAATGCTGTGTGTCGTGTTGTTTCACCGTTTTCCCCAGCAGAAACTAAAAATACACGGGCAACTAGGCATCCGGTATTTGTTGGCTAGTGCAAATGACGACTGGCTACGTGGAACAAGGCAACGGAAAGGAAAAGGTGCTACATACACACGGTGGTGGAGAAAGCTAGAGAGGTGGAAAGTAGAAGATAACACGACTACAGAGATTTACTTGAGACATCCATTCTAATTACGAATAATAACAGTCAATTTTCTTCTTTAGTCTCTTTGTATCTTCTCGTGCAGTGCATTCCACCCTAAGACTCGATTTTCTCTTGCGTGCTCAAGGTGACTTGCTACGCGCTCCTTTCCGGTAGTTTTTTTCCAGAGTCTTGTGGGAGTTTCAGAGTTTCTTTGTGGAGACAAGAAAGTATGAGCTCTTTTGGAAACAAACATCCGTGGTAATGTGATCTAGGAGAGGTAAAGAAAGATTGGATTGGAAATGGGAAAAACAGGTTGTGATTTTCTTGTGTTTTTGTTGCCCCACCCACGGCATTTCTGAGGGAGTATTTTTCTAAAAGCATTGTCAAGTTGGGTAGGTCGGCTATCACCATTAAAATTATCTTTATGGTTATCAACAATTTGGGAATTGTGTTTTCCTCTGATCCCACATTATTGAAAGTTTTCAATTCCCAGTAATCGCGAAGCTTTCTGGGTCTTTTGAAGAAATTGCTTTTCTGAATTCATTTGCCATTTCTTTAGACCACAATGAAATCGATTACAATATATGCCAGCGAGGCAAAAATTTGTAATCACAATCCCATTTTCGCTGTAAAACCGCATGCATATTTCCAGTTGTGTCAGCCATGCAAATTTACACTACAGTGAATGCAATTTCGCTGGACCACGGTTTATTCAGATAAATGAAATTTTATCTCGCTTTGTTCTTTTATATTTGTAGCGTATCGAAATGTACAAATATTCATCTCCAACCTCGAAATTCCAATATTTTCCACCGACAACCCCTGTCTTTTTCCAGATTTTTATGACTAGCACGTTTCACTGAAACTTTCGTAACTCTTCTTTAGGAATCATTCGAATGGGGTTTTATGATTAACTGAAAACTTGCAGCTGTTGACTAATCATATTTAAGTTCTCAGTCTCATGTCTTCCTCTAATTTCTCACGACATCAAGAGGAGTTATAAAAGATCATGTTGGGAAGCTGTATTTTGCTCGAGTTGGACTAGAATATCCAAAGGGAAAGATTTAAAAAGGGGTTTGCACCATTTTCTACAGCAAGTGAGCAAATATTTGTGAATCCTGCCTCATGGCGAACATGACAAGAACCTTTTACATGATCACATCACATCATTACAACATCGTGATAGTGTCAGTGAGAGGGATCACTCATTTCATTTCGTGTGTATCTTTGCCAGGGATCACATTTCTCCGTGAAATGTAAGATCCTCTCGTACAAACGCGTGACAAAGAGCTGAAAATGCCTTCCGGTTAATTTCCATCTATCTCTAGAACCTCGTCTCTCACTTCATCCTCCCATTTACCACTTCTCTTTTTCTATAATTTTCTCCTCTAGAAAGGTTCTCATGTCAATAATAATGATCAGGGTGGAACATCATGAAGACGATGAGGGAAGCAATCCATGCCAAATATAGACTCTCCTCTTATTTGTCTGACCCCGATTTTTTCCATGCTTTATCCCATTTTCTCCTCTGGCAAATTGTCAGCTTGATTGCAAACGTAGGTTCTTCACCAGCATCTTAAGACAAACGAAAAAGGTTTCAGGCTGATTTCCAAACTGATTGTCATTACATTACTTTCGTCCATAGATCAGCTCGCCTTCGCATGTAGTGCTCAACTACCCTACTGGAAATCCACTCACTTTTTAGAGTGATTGTGGAGTCAACATCATTATTTATGCGCTTAGACGTTGTCGCTGATCATCAGAATCGAGCAGGAAAAACTGAATAAGATTATTTTCTCCTGGTCAGTCATCTTGATCTTCATGCATCTCTGGAAATTTATGTATCCATATCACACCCTTCTGAATTAAAATTTGCAGAAATGAATGTGAGAAATTCGAGGGAAAAAACCAAACTTGTAAGTCAATCGGGGTTATAAGATACTCATGATGTGATGACAATGATGTCGCTCTGGAGAATATTCCTTCCGGGACACTCGTTTAAAGCGGTTCCATCAATGTTGTATTCCACACGTGTCGCGTTTTAGCTGGCCACTTAGTGCACCACCACCATCACCCAAAGAAAACGACTAGCTGGTACCTTCCCAACTTTTCCTTGTGTGTCCCTCCTCCACTCACTCACCCAATCAATCAGCCAACTCGAGCAAATCATCTTTCATTCCCGACCAAGATATATACTCTTCCTCACTGATATACAACTCCGTGCACAGGTTTTTTATGTCGACTTCCTTTTCCCCCCTTCACGCCGAGTACGTGAGTGTGGACAACAAGTTTTTTTTAGATAGAGAGAGAGCGAGCTCCAAGCTTTTTTGGTCGAGTCTCCATTAAAAAATCGAGTCAGGCAACAGTTTCATGATGATGATGATCACCAATGCAGTGCCATAACTCAGTGGAAAAAAGTGCCAACCACACGTGCATTCCCTTCTGGACATATTCATACATGGTCCACTGGGTTTCACCTTCTTCGAATCGACTTTCACTTGATCATCTCCGCCGCAGTCTGCCAAAAGTGTGAAAATGAGCAATTTCTTTTGAGTAGGAAATGAAAGAGAGCACAAGGGTTCTTATCTTTATTTCTCCTCATGTCGCAGCTCCTTCCTTCGTCCGAGGGGATTTCCAATCATCAATCTGGAATGGGCTTCCTACACCTTTTCTCCATCGTTTTTGTCCCCATTTTTGAAAATATGTGCTTGCACATCCTTCAGTCTTTTCACGAAAAGAATCCCATTCACTAAAACATTGCTGGTAATCCCAAGATTCGGTTTAATCTTCCCATTCTCCTATTTCACACCTTTGACGGCTATTCATCCATGTCTGATTTTGATGAGGAATGGAAGGTTAGGGTCAAATGTGATAAATTATATGTCCGTGTAAATGTGTACATGTTCCACTCTCATCTTCTCCGCTTGTGAGGAATTTTTCCTCAATGAGAGATTCTTCGGAACATCAATAAATCTCGTGATCTTCTGCTTCCCGTCCACTATTTTCTTTTGAGAGGATGGATGCTGTGTCTCTCGTGAAATATGTCGCGGATGCCCTTTGGGTGCATACGGATATTGTAAATTATTGCAACGGACAGGACAGATGGCGGTGGCTATTGGAATGGATTGTGTTCTCTCTTCTGTAAGCCCTCTGCACATGGAAGAATCTTTCACCAGGATTCGTCCAAGGAATATCTTTGCTTAGCGTGCACACACAGTTTATCTAATCGGATTGCGTAAGGCAACATAAAGAGAATGCTCGAAACACAAATGGACATCTTTTCCAGTCTGTACGGTGTCTTGTCGTGATCATCAATCTCGATTTAAGACGAGTAGCAGAAGAAACGACGGAGGGAGATAGTAAGCAGGAATAAAAGGAGATAAGGCAATGCAAGGCTTGGCTTGGCGCTGATAGAATTAGAGAAAAAGGGACTTTCCCAATGGCGGACTTTCCGGAGATAGTGAATATACTTTGTATCTTCTAAAAATGTTGTACATTATATTTTTACGTTTTGCCATGATAAGCTCTATTAGAAAAATATTGAATTCTCCTCTTTTTTATAGCTACGCATTCTTTTAGTTGATTCATTTGTACCAACCAGTGGGTGGCAAACTAGTAGCTTAACAGATTTTTTCCTAATTAGATTTTCTATTTAGGCCTGGAAAAAGACAAGAGTGGATGAATATTGGCAGTTAAAAGGCAGGTTTTTTGGCTGAGATATAAGAGTGAATTATGTCGTTAGGAGTAGTCGATTTTGTTCTTCCTGAAAGTGTGCCACAAGCGATGTGTATCCCGCTCAGTTGTGTTTTTCTCTTTGTACGTATTCTTGTTCGCTGTCACTTTCCCTCTCTCCATCCCTCACTCACTGCTCCACTTTGAAAGTAGGAGAGCTGAGAGGAAAGCAACTGCCTTACCCAGCCACGTCCACTGTTTGAGGGAAAGACGGCGAATTTTGTAATGAATGAGCTAATCTGTTTCCTTGTGATCATTATTGAGTCAACTCATCAATCTTGAGGAGAGAAGTGTGTGTACTGCTCCTTGTTCCACTTAGCCAATGGTACGTGAGCCATGTTCCACATTTTCCAGGTTTTCCCTTCCACCTCCTGTGTCTTGTCTTGTTGCCTTTCCAACAATTTTTTTCGTTCTTTCTTCCCTTCATTCTTTCTCCTCGAACAGTTTTCAGCTAGCTGCGTGTGCACGCCGGTTGACTTTCACAAGACAAGACCACCAACGTTGACTCCAAAAAACCCTTTTCTCCTCTCCACACTCACTCCTGCCATTTCTGTTATATAGCCGGTGGTAGGTGGTGGGTAGTAAAAAGTCAGACTTTTTTCGTCTTAAAAGTGATCAAAACAAAGGGAAAGAGTGAGAAGAGAGGAGATGCATACATACGCTCACTCACAGGCCACCATTCACCGCTCCCATTTTCCTCGTCGTACCACACCACCGACCAACATCTCAGATAGATTTATTACTTGGCTTCCCTCTCTCTTCTCTTTTCTTGGTTGATTCCTTCGCTTCGCTTAGCTCCTTCTTTTCTTTCTCATTTATTTGTTGGTTCGCTGAGTCCCGAGGACGCCTGGATGGTTTGATCTTTTCGAAATAACCAGTGCCAGAGAAAGAGAAGGAACAAAAACTGACTAGCGGTCTGGCCTGCCTTGGCTAGGAGTGTGTGTGTAGCCACCCAGAATCCAATAAATGGAAAACCTCCTGTATATCATATATACACCACTACGGTAATAAAGCACGAATACGAAACTGTCTGCATAATCTGCATTGATGTATTCGAGGAGACGGACAAAAGTGCAATATTAATAATAAATATTTTTATCTCTCAACAATGCCACATGATGAAAGCGTTTTTTTCTTTCTGGAATGCTTATTTATTACACTTTTTCCTTCCCTTATTGTATACAGAATTTTGGAAGAGTACTAAATGTATTTTTTGCTCTGGCTCTCCGATGACTATGATTATTTCCTGGGCTCCTCATGGTTTCCAATTTAGTCTGTGTTTTCCACTCGGTGACTATCCCTCGCTGGTTGTGTCTTGTCTGGTTGCCTCTCTGGCACCCGTATGCTTGCCACACGGCTATAAATCATTTTGAACGCGGAGAGGCAAAGCCAGTGAGCAGAAAGCAGCTAGTGAGTAAGGGAACAGGAGAGAGAAAAAATCTCATGTCAGGAGGAAGGAGAGCTGGATACAAGTCTATGGAAAGTTTTCCTCTCCCGTGGAAATGGTGACAGTGCATCTGCTGTCACCCATGTGGCCACTCTTTCTCTCTCTTTCTCTCCCCCCCCCTTCATGATCCTTATGTAGTTTCTCTCTCTCCTGGTACGTAAATCCATATCCCCTTCTGGCTCCATTTGTTTCCCTGCTTATCATTCGTAAACCAAATGGAAGGGGCTGCTGGTATGCATGCAACTCTGTGGTCACGCTTTATTAGCTCTGGTAATGTCACCAATTCCCAAAGTGTCCTTCTCCAAAATTTCTCCTCTTTTAGACCCTAAGTGTATGTAATATATGCAAGTGATAGCCCACATTTGACTTGGTTTTATGATGCACTGCTTGCATACCATTATTTATCCTCTTTGGACTTAGTCTATCCTCACTTAAAGGTATTATTGAAATTTGTGTGGGATGCACACAAGTCTGGAGTGGAAATTTATTTTCGTTTTTACCCGTGGAGATGACGATCGATAAATACAAGAGGAAAATATTACGTATGGTCCAGCAAGCACCACGAATCCAAGAGAAAAAGAGGGGAATTTCGCTACAGGCCATTCCTTGCTCTTTCGTAGTTAAAACACAAAGAAAGATTTCCAGAATATTTATCCCGAGAAAAAAGAGCCTTTTGTGTAAACTTATTAATATGTGCAATCAATCAATTAATTAATTAAAGATTCTGTGCAGTGTGTCTGGGCGAATTATGTAGCAAGAGAAAAAAAGGTGGAATGGTCGTGGTGTGCATTCTAAAGAGGGGCGAGATGAGGTTGCGCTAAAGTTTGAAAGTTGTTCTCCTTCTTAATGAGATGCCGTAGGTTATAAGAATTCCATACTAAATTCCATACCAGAGGACCAGAAGCAGAGTTATTTTATATAGGGGAGGCTTTTTGAGCTATAAGTGTGGCTCGTGTGTGTAGAAAGTGAAAATGTTTATGCTCCGGGAACAAACTTTCACTTGCACACTCTCTTTTCATCAACTTTTGAGGAGAGAATAGTCGTCTGTGCTCTTTCAAAGAATGAAATTTTCACGTTGCAACAATGCGAAGAAAAATATGCGCTGCAAAAAGGGTGTATGTTTATGCGTTCATGGGTTGTGTGTGTTATTTTCTTCGCCGTCAATTTGCCTCCGGAATGGAATATAAAATGGGATTTAATCTTCCTCTCAGCTAACATCTGTAAAAAACGAAATCTTTCTTCAAGAGGGAATTTTTTTTCACTCCCTCAAAGTGTTTCTTGCTTTGTGGCTTTGAAAAGGGGAGAGTGAATAAAACGAGAAAAGAATTTGAAAAGTGGAAAGTTGCCACTAAACCTCACGTATAGTTTATCGAAAGAAACTTTCATCTTGGCACTTTTCTCCAGAGCTATCCGTCAGAATCCAAAGTAGACATGGAATCCAGTGGGCAATGGAATGGTGATAAAGTGGAGCTTCCACTTGATATCTACATAATTGAGATGACTTTGGCATGCCTAATTGCTGATGAATTCACCCAAATTCCGGATTCTCTGCTTGGTTACCCATAATTGGCATTATGCTCTGATCAACTTGGACGATGATGGTGTGTGGTCACCCAGTTAATTGCCAGTTTTCCTCTTGCTGCCAAATAAGTTGGCAGTGTAAACATTTTCTGGAAACTCACTCCTACTTCATATACATTCCTAGACGTATTTTGTCCTCTGGATAATTAAAGGATTTTCCCTGTCTGTTTTGTACAGTGTGCTTTGCAATAGGTCGTAAAAACGAAACGGGATATTGTCTCTAGTTCTGGATAATGTTGCCCGCTCATTTTGGTTTGAATGTAGTTGCATTAGTGGAAAACTGGAGAGGATTCTCGAACTTCCGCATATTAGCCTTCCTTCCCGTTTTCTCTCTGCTCGACAGTCCCTATCTTGATCTACTTTTTTTGTTTTATCTACCTCCTTCCTTTGAATTCTCTCTTGTTCAGATTTTCAGGGGTGATAATAAAAACGATAAAAGTGGATTCGCGACAAAAGTGAAATTCCAAAAGGATCACTCGTGGCCATATCCATTAAATGAACTGCTTGAGAGAGAATGCCTTGCCAAAACGGAGTTTTCCGACAAAGCTTGTTCCATTGATTTCAATGTGAAATTCCCCATCATCCCTTTCCTTATTCCTTCCCATTTTATTTTCTAGGAAATTCTCAACTGTCTGTTGGAGATTACCTTTAATTTGTATTATTCAATGATTGGGCATTCTGGGAAAAAATTAATTAGCTAAAAAGCCCAAAGATTGTATCATTCCTCGAACAAAGAATATCCCATGGGATATACCCTTTCTGGCACCACACACTTGACACAGGGTCACGTATTTTCCTGCAAATGATTAATCACATTTTCCCTTGGCTCTCTGCCCTGTCTTCTCTCACGTACACAAGGCGTATACATATGACGGCATAGCATTTTATGCGGTTTTTTCTTTCACGCTCAAGCTAATTGAAAGTGTTTTGGGATTTTCACAGGTGACAGGAGTTGTGGGAAGAGCGGAGACGCTGTCCGCCATCTTCTTCATCCTCGCCTTCACCGTCTACATGAAAGCCACAGTCAAGCGGAGCATTACAGGTAAGACACTCGACTACATCCCTTCATCAATCTCTCGCATTTTTGGCTACATCAGCAGAGAAGAGCCTCTCTAGACTCCATTTTTATTATCATTCTTCCTTCGGTCATTCAGCCCAAAAGGAAAGTATCTGTATCACATGTCAAGAAGTGGATAGGTGAACACATGCTTACAAATTTAATGGTTGGTGTTGACTCAGCTCTTTTTTTCACTGCAGCTTCGTTTATTTTACGCATAAATGTGATATGTGATGTAATGTGGGTGTGTATGTAATGGACTTGCAAAGAAAGCAGATGATCCAGTTTTCTTCTGGTGTCGGGTGTTTCGGGGGAGGAAAGACACTGTCAGTATCATATCGTTTCGGATGTACAAAGTGCTGAAATGACTACACACCATCAGTGGAATCACCACCGAGACTCATTCTATCATTCAAGATGGACCATTCTTCTCCCTTGTTCGTGAATGTCCCTCTGTCCGACGAAACTATTTAGCTTTGTGAGTGACAAGTGCCGAGCGATTTTCCGGGGTGAGAGGGCACACAAAGAGGGAAATGCTGAGGGGATTCCTGCTGAGTCAGGAAGAAACTAGTAATCCTAAATGACAGGAGGGGTAGGAGCTAACGACTTTTTGTATTACTCCCCTCATTTTCACACAATCATCTTTATTTCTCTAAGAAGACTTGCGTAAGTGGTCACCAGCTTTTTCCAAAATGATAGTGGAGAGGGCTGCAGAACTTCAAATTATTTTTTACGTTTATTACAACCTGCCATATTGAATGGGTGGGGTTGGGATTTATGTGGGGGAATATGGGTGCATTACTCCCACTCTGTGTGTGCCTTTTCCCCTCTGAGAGAATCTGATCTGCATTTGTTTTCCTCTGTCGCATCATTCCACATAAGAGAAAACGGTCATTCCCAAAATATTTCCCCACTTACGCAGTGCTTCCGAGACTGTAAAAAGATTTTACAGATAGCGCTCATACACACTTTGGGAGAAAGAGGAAGGGAATGATATGGAGGATGATATGCGTCCCACTGGAGTAGAACGGAAAACAACTTTTTTCTCTCCCGCGATAGCACCACAAGTTTGCCTACTACACCCTCTGCGTAATATCATATCATTTGAGACAATAAGGTAATCAGTGAGTCAATGAAAACAGCAGGGGAATAATTTCGGTCACTACACTAAAAGGACATGGCTCGCCGCGCCATATATTTTATGAGAGAAGGGGGAAAACAAAAAAAGTTTTTTTCTTCTTTCCACTAGACATACGTATCTTATATTACGCATCACGATCAAAATCTTTCTCCGCCTCTTAGGATCTCTCACACTCTTCATATATGGATACTCATCAACGGTTCCAACTACAAAAAGTCGTCATGCTCCAACAGAAAAATAACCAAATGACTTTTTGCAGGGTAAACGACGGGCGTTTTTAGTTTGCTTACTATCAGCGTTTCAATAAGCGACATTCTTCTCCCTCACGACTCATATCTAAATTGCAACAATGATGCATGTCCCAAATAATTTTGTAAGTTTTTATTAAAGCGCTAACAGAGGAGGGGTAAAATGTACCAGCTGTGCAGTTATTCCCTCTTGAGAAATAACATACCCCATTTTGCGTATATCTAAAATGATACCGACGCAGTAGCAAAAATAAAGCACAGAAGTCTTTTTAAAGAATAAAGCCGCCTAGCTAAAAAAAAGGACTGCATTCCTTATGCTTTGCACAGCAATTTATATGTTGAAAAGGAAAACTCTCACACTTTCTTCCTCGTTTGCGAAGTTTGTCTCGGAGAAAGGAAAGTTTTTGACTTTAGTTACAAAAATCGTGAACCACTCGCACTCATGCTTGTATGTAGAAAATGTAGATGTTATGCTAGTTTTTATATTGGAGAAAGTGGAGAGCTGCCTACAAAGTAGCAATATCATCACAGTCATCGTCACAATGATACTTGGTCGTCTTCATCGTCTTCAGCAAAAGAAAATGATTATCATTCCAATTTCATCAGAGTCGTACTATATGGATGTTATAAGCCATGCATGATTATTATGCAGTCGTGCTTACGCTTGCATCTTTGAGAATAGAGAATGCGAGAAGGAAGGAAAAAACTTTGGACTTTTTTTACCGTCTTGGGAAACAATCGTGTTTACATATGTCTATGGATGGACGTTGTACAACGTCATCTTCCCGATTCCTCTTGCATGTTAGTGTATATAACGTCCGACCCAGCCGCTCATTCATTCCGTTTGCAGCCGTTGTAATAATGGTGATAATGCCAATGCAAGGAAAATGTTGGGCTATTTTTTCAGAGTAATAAGATTATTCCTCTTGTCTCCCTAATATTCTCATCATTTTCATTGTCCTCGTTCCTTTCCTGCCGTTCATATGCGACGCCCAGATTTCCAACTCAGCATTATTGTCGTATTCATTTTGCCGAGAATATACAAATCGTTTGGGGAAAATGGTCTGGCAATAAAAAAAACGATGAGAAAGAGGAGAAAAATTGACAGATTTTTTATTTCCCAAGAAGAAAAAAAAATAGAGGAGTGGATGATAAAAAAAATACGAAGGAGAAGGGATGATATCCCTCGAAGGATATGATGGCAGCTGACAAATCTCTCTCTTGGAAATACACAAAGACACACGCATTAAATTGTTCCATTGCCTCAAGGGAAATAATGTTACGTTTTCTGGAAACATTATCAATATTACATAAGGAAAGAGGGTTGGGCTACCTTCCCTTGGAAAATATACTGAGTATATGCTTTCACATTGAAAATGTGGTGAAAAAGTAGCTAATTTCTCATGTTGTGTTATTGATGAAGCAAAGGACATTGAGAGATTGAGAAGATGAGCTAGAGGGAAAAATGTATTTGATGATGATGCCACTTACTCATGTACCATGGTCACTCTACAGATTAGGAGAAAACTGTGTAAAAGAAGTGGACCTCTCTGTTATTGGTTAAAAAAATACGCTTTCAGACTTTTCTGGATTTGAGCTCAAAGACGGAAGAGGAAGTGAAGTGGAAAAAGATGTGAATGTATACAGGAGACTAAGCTGTATACACAGTAGTTACTGAAGTTGGGTAAAAGTTTTTCATGGTGGTCATCCAGTGATTCGTAGTCGTGGTGGCTTTCCTTTAAAAAATTCGTGTGGGGAACGTCCAGCAATAGAGATAATGACCTGTGGGAATAATTGACGTGACTGGAGGTCCTCAGTCTGCAAAGGTCTGTCTTAAGTACCAGTGCAGCCTATGGTCAACTGCGTGGTCCATGTGGATCTAAGTATGGATGATGCTCACACATACACACATAGTAAGTAAAAAAAGCTAGTGGCTATATGTCCAGATCACTGCATGCATCACCCCATTACGCACTTCATCATTGTCAGACTGGGAAGGAAAGCGAGATCGTGAGGAGAAATAAAACCCTTTTCTCTCTAGAAGCGACGCATGGAGATGTGTATGTATTTTTCCAGAAGTTCATAAAATATGTTTGAGTTGTAAAACGTGTTATGGGCTGATGTAAAGGTAGCGATACACACACAGCTCATTACTCCTCGATGATAGTAACAAGTTACGGACAAGATAGATCTTCAGTGTGGATTGGGATATGCTGCGGATCAACTCCCTCTCTTTCTCTTGTTCCACTTTCCAGGGGGAGAATCCCATCTCATCGATTTTTTTCCGGTTTTTATCATATCCATTATTTATTTCCCCACTAATTTTCCTATAGTCGGGGGTTCATGAAGTAGGTAACTTTTACGCAGATTCGAGTGATTTGTGGGAAAATGGATAGAATTCTCATGAATTCCCACTTGAGCGTTGCCTCTTGAGAGTATAGAACAGAGACAGGGATGTATATAAGGATGAGGAACAAACACATTTTCAAATTGCCATCAGTTCACACCGACCCACCATCTCACCGTTCAGTAATGAGTGGACTTTTGTTTTTCAGCTCATCCACGGAAAATCGTCGTGTGTGGGCATACGATTTCCGTGTGAAATATGGCGTGCTGGCAGAATCTAAAAGCTGGAAAAGTTGTTATGCCTCTAGGCATCCTATAACCGCACCATATTATTCTTCCCGAAAAATACTGGAGGCAAGAGAGAAATACGCTTAGGTGGCTCATGGATTCAACATATTTTTTCTATGCGTTCAGTTCTCTCATTCCAAGTGTGGTTTTCCCTTTGCTGCTCCCAAAGGACTCACCCAGACAGACCATTCAATTCCCTTCCATATCATTAGCGACCCACCGATCATTTATTTTCATACCTTGTTCTCACTTGCACTCATTCTCTCCACTTGGAGCCACCAAGGAAGCAAAAGGAAAGGGAGATAGTAGACTGCTCGCACAAAAAAAATAGAAAATTTTATAGGTCTGACTCCCTACCATCACAACCCTGAGTAAAACTAATTCGTGCAGAGTTCATCTTGTCTCCTCTACATGAGTTGCGTATGCGAGGAGGATAAAATGGAGAAAAGAGATAGATAATATAGTGTGGCAACAACCGGGATCATGAAGAGCATCACTCTCGTCTTTTCTCATTTTTTTTGCTGGAAACGTTTTTTTATATTATATTGGACGCCTTTTGTGGACCTATTTTTTACTAGGGTCACTTGCCAGCTCAGCTAGCATCAGCTTCATACAGCTGTCTCTATAGGAAAGATATAGAATGCATCCCTGGCCGGAAAATGTAAAGTATGAATCACCACCATACGGCTGTATACCCTTACTTCCGCAAAATTACCACTGGCTCAATTTAAAACATGAGAGGGAAGTTTGGCAGAATTAATGGAACACCGCACCAAACTCACACCCTGGGAAGAAAAAGTGCCACTGGTGGTGGTGATGGAACCAGTTTTACTCACATATCCGCTTGTGTAATGGAGAAAGTAAGCGAACTTCTCTGCTTTCATTTTCCGTGACACAAGTAGAGTGTGTTTTGCCATAGCAAGAGATTAGATGGAGATTCATCCACGGATAGAAAATTTCATTTTTTCATTGAAAGGATTAAAGTGATTCTGGCCTGGAGCAAGCTCAAAATTTGACATTTATCCCGGGCTTCAAATCCATATAACGTGCGTTTGGCAGTGTATAGATTGTCACAGTTAGGATCATGTTTGGCGACGGGATTACATGAGAAGAGTCTTGTTACAAAATATGAAGTAATCACTTGTCAACATTATTTCTTTCCTTGTATCCTTCCATCATGGAAGGATGATGTTTGAGAAGATTGAATGATGGAAGAGTTTGTAATCTGTCTCCGGGAAATAAGCAATCATTTCTATTGAACAGGAGGAGGATGTTTACGCAGAGATTTGTATCCCAGAATTATTCACGGATTTTACTCAACTGCCTCATAAAATACACACTCTGGCTGTTTATGAGGGGAAAGGATTACGATGTATGAAATGGAGATTTTCAAGGTAGAACGTCAGCAATTTCGTTTCCTCTTTGCACAATAAACAAATGGATTGAGGATTCGAAGGATTTCGATCATACTTTGGAAAGGCAAATTGGTTCCCTTTTCCTGCGCACTTTTATTAGAAAATATATATTGGAAAATATTGCATTTCGAAACAAACTGAAGGGCTGCATAAAAGTTTGTTTGCACAGTTTGAGGACGTATCAAAATAAATCGGTGCAATTAAATGTGAAAGCCACGTAAAGCCAGGAATATTACAAGGTTTTTGTAGCAAAGCCTAGTGATAGTCAATTTTGAATTGAGTAATGCGACTTGTTGTGGTTGTGGCTTCACTCGCGTGTCCATCCTATTCCCTCCATTCGTATCGCGTGCTGTCTTTGTTCTCTTTCTCTCTGGTTCAATTCAAAGAAAGTGGCTGTGTGCACACAAAAGCTTTGAGTGAACAATATTGTTTAGCAGAGGAGGAAGAAGAGATTGTCATGTGTCAAACATGCATACATGCTCTATATATTCTTTATTGCTTTCGTCTCATTTCCCCCGCTAATAAAAAGGAATGCATGCAATAACTTTTGTTGGATTATTGCTAGTTTCTTCATATGTTCCCTGCTCGTTCAAACATCATAATCACGGTATGTCTTTATATTGATATGGCTCTTGTAATAATAATAAACTGTGAGGATTATAAATTATGAATGGGTGAGCAGGCCAACTAAGCAATTCACCACGAGAATCAAGTCATATTCTCTCCTTTTATTTGCTCTTCTCTTCACAACTGCATAGTACAATGGGATTGGCTTAACAAAAGCAGTAAAAGTGTAGACAGTAGACTACTTACTTTAGTAATAGAAGGGAACATATGTAAAAATTCATTCTCCTTTTCCCACATTGTTCTTTGATGAGGATGTCATTGCATGATTCGGGAGGATTTATTATTATTATCAGGAATCAAATCCAGAACACAGAAGCTTGTACATGCATGACCACTCAGGAAAAACGACATGTCATGGTACTCCACCAGAGGATAACGTTTCCGCCTTTTTTCTGCTTGCTTCAGCGTCTCCATTTCCTATTTAATCTTCTCCAAGATTTATGTAGACACTCAGGTCTCCCTCTCGGTCAACTGGGAGAAACACACTTGGAATATTTTCCTCTCGAAATCCTTCTGTTGTCCATCTTTAACACGAACTCTATTAAAAAGTAGTAGTTTGTGTTTCTTCTATGAAATACATGTATGTGGCATCTGTCTTTGTCTGCTGAAAGGTTTGAAACGCATTTGGGATGGATAAACGAGACGTGATGATAGTATTGTCAGAATTTATTTTTATTTTCTCCCGCTTCTCCCAAGAGCTGTATTAAATGTAAAGAAAGAAAAGCACTCACCATTATATACACACACATATACACTTCATTGATCAAATTTTGATCAAGCCATCACATCGAAAAGAGGCTACTTGACGCAGAGAAAATATATGGCTTGTCATCGTCAACATATCATCATCATTTTTTTGAGGATATTCCGAGAAAATGTTATTTCTTTTAGGGAGAGGCTTAAAACACACTGTGTATCTTGTTCCACTGGACAATAGATACTCCCCCTCTCAAACTCTCAACTTTCACCCCTGCTTTCTGTTTCACCTGCATTTTGAGTAAACAATAGGGAGCAAAGCCTAGTTTCCACTTGTTCTAAAATCTCCCTCGAGTATGGCCAGTAATAAGAGATGAAGTGTGCAGCCAGTGAAGAAGCTTGTCCTCTCTCAAGAGTGCATTTTCCTTTCTGGTGACAGGAAAAAAGTAATCGATATGGGAAAGTGAAACGGAAAGTGGAACTGTCATTGTGCTTGGGAAATATACTCACGAAACTGCTATCATATCTTATTCTACGCTTTTATTTTTTTCCTTTATGACAACTACGGCATTGCATTATATCGATGAGGCATGTTACACTTATCCTGTCTGAGGCAGAGTTTCTTTGCTACTTGAGTTCATATCTTGTGAGGTAGTGTCTTACGTTGGCTCTTGGTGGTGTTTTTAGATAGAAGGTGTTATGCATTGGCGGGGGGAAATACCTGTCAAGTGTATCACATTTCTTGTCTGTCGTGTCTCTATACTCAGCAAGCGAGGGAAATACTTTCGCTAGCAACTGTTCATAATCTCCTTCTTGACTTTCACTTGATGGATGATGAAAATAATGATATATGAAACGGTCTAGTGTTCATTGTGTCGTCGAGGCTTTTTCTTAGCGAAGCAAGTCACTTTTTATAATGCTCAGTATTTTTATCTGGTTTGTGTTCTTTTCAGACTGGAAGCTCATGCCTGTCTGCAGTCTCCTTGTGATGATAGCCATGCTGTGTAAAGAGCAAGGGATCACGGTTCTCGCTGTGTGTGCAGTGTATGAAATTTTCATTTCACAGAAGGTGAGAAACTCCGGACACCCACGGATTGTATTATATAAATTATTACGAAATTGTTATGCTGTGCATTCCAAGAAAGGAGTGTCAAGCGGATGAATATAATTGTGTTTTTTCTCTGTTGCAGCTGCGCTACAAGGACTTGATTCACCTTCTTCAGACGGTGCTCAGAGGAAAAGGTTCCTTGCCTCCGTGGATTTCGCCGGTGACACAGCGCATTTGTGCCCTGGCTTTGATGGCCATGCTTCTACTTCTTGGTCGTCTACTTGTGATGGGCTCACAGCTCCCCATTTTCACTAGGTTTGTTGTTCTTTTAACTGACTTTCTTCACCAATCAGAATTGCAAACTTGAGCAGCGCACGATGTCAATATGAAAAGCGTATCTCAAGTTTCAATTCAAGATATATGTTTTTTTATGATTTCATAAGAAGTAAACAAAAATAAAGGTCGCTTCCGTAATCTGAAAACAAAATTTTGTTAAAAAGGTAGGCAGCGTAAAATTCTGACTTTTTCACTATCCATTCAGGCAGCAGAAGAATTTTTAATCGTTTCAAAGCATCAGGTAGAATGGCATTTTGGCCTTTTTGAGATGATATTTTGATTCTGTAATATGTTTTCAACTACTTTTATACTGAAAGCAATAAAATTTAAAAGCAAATGATTTTTCATTGAACTCGAGTGTTTCCTTTTGTCAAATATTTATTCCCGAAGTTGATAAACTGTGTAAAAGGACACATGAAATTGAAACATAAGTACATACATTTTTCGGCCCTACAAATCGAAAATAAATAAACGAGAATAGCTATTTCAACATAACATTATTACTTTGTTAGCCATAATCAAATAACTTATTGACGATCAAGGGCATATTTGCATGAACACGAAAACAAAGCACATGGTAAAGTGAAGGCTTTTGGTGTTTTATACATTTTAGATGCATACAATTTATGCATTGGACAATATTTTTTGTTTTTAGATTTGACAATCCAGCGTCAGTGTCAGAAACGCCAACGCGACAACTGACATACAACTACTTGGTAGCCCTCAACGTATGGCTTCTCTTGTTTCCCTGTGATTTGTGCTGCGACTGGACGATGGGCACCGTCCCATTGGTGGAGTCTTGGTGGGACCCTCGTAACCTTGTCACATTGGCCATGTACACTGTCGTCGGTAGTCTAGCTCACTCCGCACTTTCACGTCAAACGGATCGTCACTCAAACCTCATCCTTTTCGTAAGTTTATCAACCCCTTTTATTTAGCCAGAAATAAAATTGTTAAAATGTATTCAACGAAAACATCTCTTTGTTGGATAGAGCTTGTCACTGATCGTCTTTCCATTCCTCCCCGCCTCAAACCTCTTCTTCCCCGTGGGCTTTGTAATCGCTGAGAGAATTCTTTACGTACCATCAATGGGTTTCTGTCTCCTCGTTGCATACGGCTGGACTCGAGTATACTCCTCGCATAAGTGAGTGGAACACAATGGCTTCATAATTTCCTTGTTTATTCAATGGATTTCATTTCATTAAATGATGTTTACATTGCAGATCGAGAAGAAAGTGGTGTTGGCTCTCAGGTAACAAGAAAATGGCAATTAGGAAAGCAGACATTTCTATAGCCGTAAACTACTTGAGTTTCAGGGTGATGAGGATATCTGTTCTAGTTCTAGTTGTATTACATCCGACTACAATTTATTGCTTGCTTTCTTGCTCTTTGGCTTGTTATCGGATTTTTCCCCTAGTTGAAACTGTTGAAAGCTAGCTTTATCCCTATTTGTAGTATTTTTTTTAGACAATTCTGGAAAGAAGGAGCAAGGAAAGTGACTCAAACAATATGCGCATTAATTATGCTCCACACAACATCCCTGCGAGCAGATACGCAGTTCCTTAGTTTTGACCTCGTTTTATATTTTTCCTTGTAAAACGCTTTGCCTGTAATGATTCCTGGTTTTGTAAGGAGTTCATAAAATTCCTCTCCAGGTTCACAGTTACTTCGTCTAGGACCGCACCTTCCGCTGATAATGATGAATCTGCCGTCGTCGTTACGTTTTGGTGACTCGATATCTGCTTTATTTCCCTTTTCTTCCTCCCCTGGCAAAGCTGGCGTAACAAAACTTTGTCCATGAATCAGTGTTGCTTGGTTGGGTTATGTAGGAAAGTTGGATGGAGTAGTTACTCTCTCGTCGCGCAGAGAAGGATAAACTCTTGTATTCCTTCATGGGAAAGAGAGAGGGACTAAAATACAAAAAAAATATGTGTACATGACTTTGTACAATTTTGGTGGGGATATGGAGACCACGATGGTAGAGGGGGATAGAAGAAAAGAAAAAATGTTGAGATAAATCAGTGGATCAATGATCCCACTTCCTGGCCCATCCCATAAATCCTTTGTGTGTGTAGCCGATATCCCGGGATCCCGCTTGTTTGCAACTTCCAATGAATGCAATGAACAGCAAAAGTGTGTCCAGGTCCACATGAGCTGCAACATCGAGCGCCCTTTGAAAAGGGAAGAGGAGAAATTTCCAGTGACAACAAAGCCCACCTACGTACCATAATAGACACCGTATTATTACTCCTATTATCATTTCACTTTTTACCACCGACAAACTACAAAAGTAAACCTGCCTCCTTGTAATTCAAACCTTTACTATCCCTGACATACTTGTACCTACCAAGTATCCAAATTAACTGAAGCCTTTTCCATAGCGAGGAAAGTTGGAAAATTATAAAGTTTTTCGTACACACTTATTTCCCTTCATGATATTCTCCCAATGTCAATCTGGTGAAAGGAGAATACGTCTCCCTACCTTGCTTTTTTTGCCCTAAAGAAAGATTTATTTTCTCCCTTTTGCATTTTTCCATTCTGATCTGAGTACGCACTTTAGCGGAAATGGAAATAGTCATATAAAAGTGGAAGCGGAGGGATTTTTCGTGTCGTATTTCATTTCGTTTGGGAGAAGAAAAGTTTGAGTTGGAATAAATCATAGGAAGAATTCTGGGTAGTGTTGTTATTGGTGTTTGATTTGTTGCA
>JAHZNA010002166.1:0-12635 GCA_027743935.1 Sinodicranocentrus sp. ZH6
ATTCTGATTTCAGTAATCGATACCTATAAACAAAGGCTTATGTAATATTACTAATGCGCGTCATCAGAAAAATCCTTCAGGTCCTGAATAAGGCCCCAAGTTTCAATAAAAATCGTGTATTATATCATTCTTCAGGATTTTTGATGGAGAATCAACCGTATTGCTAATGCGCTTAATCTATAAAGTCCTTAAGGCCCTAAATAAGGCCCTAAATAAGGCCTGAGTTTCAAAAATTCACAAATATCGTGTATTACATCATTCTTCAAGATTTTTGAAGGAGAATAAACTGTATTACTAATGCGCCTAATCTAAAAGGTCCTTCAGGCCCTGACTTTCAAAAAATTCACATGTATCGTGCAATATATTATTCTTCAGGATTTTTGAACTAAATTAAATTAAAGAATTATTTTTGCATCGAAAATATTTTATCTGCGAAACTTCTTTCTATTGTTTACTTAATAGTTTATTTATTATGAATATTGATTGGATCAACAAAAGTATACATACGCACTATGTAATGTCACATTTTATGCATGTTTACATTGATATGGACAGCAGTGAGCTGGTTGGTGTAGTGAATTCTCACGTTCATTTGGTATCGGAAGTTTGTTTCGTAAAAAAAAATTCAAGCACTTTTTTATCACTTGAAAAACATTACTCCCGTTAGTCCCGTTCCTGTCGTCTTCTGTGTACGAGATCAAGTTATGTTAACCGTTGTTTTTGGAAATTAGTCAGTTGTAGTTCCTCGAAACAATCAAATAGTTTGTAAAATTATCTATTCGAATGGCAACTCAACGTACGAATCTATCACTAAATATATTAAAGTGCTGTTGTTGCAATGAGATCCCCTGGAATGAGGTATTTCAATGCAAAAATGGTCATCCAATTTGTGACAAGTGCTACCCAAAAGATTGCCACTGTTCCAAGTGCAAAGCTAAACTTGCCTCAGAGCCGGAAAATAAAATTCGAAGTCAAGTATTGGACCATGTTCTCGACTCGATGGTGTTCGATTGTGGCTATAAGGATCAAGGTTGTGAGGATAAATTGATGAGAAATAAGATGCTGAACCATTTGGAGCATTGTGATTATCGGTAATGCAAATTGGCATTTAATTTTGACGACTTTTTAGGTTACTTTTCACCTGCAGTTTAGTCACGATATTCTATATTACACAATAGGATTCTGTTTGAATTTATTTTAGCCCTCGGCTCCTCCAAATGTGTAAACAAATTGGAATCCAGTGTGACTTCTCAGTTTCAAGTATAAAGATTCCTGAAGCTGTACAACATTTCCGGGAAGTGCATTCTTTTCCATTATGCGAGTGGAAGGAATTATCCATTTCTTTAAAGAATGTAGTATCATGCCCATCTCAAGACTCAGTTTGGACTCCAGTTATCGCCAAGCTGGGAAATGATTATAATTCTCCAGTTTTTCTCATCCTCGGCGTTTTCAAGGAGCAAGAGAAGATTATGCAAATACTTTTGTGGTTTTTCGGAAACACAGCATTGGCTGGAAATTATCGGGGAAATTTCCAAATCTCCGCAGAACACTCGCCTTTGGTTAGTTAATTTTTATTTATTAGGATTAGCTACACATTCATTTCATAATTGTAAAATGAACATGAATTTGATCTAGATTCCTAGAATTAGTTGGTCAGAATACGCTTGTGGAATTTGGACTGAAGATGTTGACCTATTGTCATCTGCATCATTCAAAATTCCGGCTCAATTTCTGAAACAGCTTGCATCACCTAAAGATACCTCCATTACATTAAAGATGAACATTACCGGAAGAGCTAATTGGAGCAAAGAAATTCCAGAACTGGAACGCGAAGCAAACTTTGAGATTTCAGTAAAACCGCTATGTCTTGCTCAAGGTTTATTAATACATTAAAAATAATAAATTGACAATTAAAATGTAAAAACTTACTGTGAACTTTAACGTATAACAGATTTTTGTCAAAAAATATATTCTTCTAGTTCCCGAACCAAGCTGCAATAATGAATCATCAGGATCTGATGCTTCTAAAATGGAAACTGAAGACAGTGAGGAAGACGAGATTGAAAGTGAAACCTCAACGTGCAACCTCGAAACTGCTTCCTGTTTGACTAACCAAGTTAATCAAGTAGAAAACAAGGTGGTTGACGTTTTTACCTTTTCAACTGACGATATTGCAAGGATGATCAAAGAACCAAAACTTATGAAACCTTACAACACATGCAAACTTGCCTTTTCGGACGAAATGAGCTCAAACAAGATTTTGAAAGTTTTGGAGCTATTTAGAAAGTGTGGGAATAAATTTGGGGAATTATATGTAAGCATGCCGTACTGTAAAGAGAACTTTCGATTTTTGGGACAAGTTCTCCAAACAGTGCCAAACTTAGGGAAACTAATTTACGAATATCAACATGGCCAGGAGGCATTTGAGGTTTTGAATACTTTGAAAGTTGGCAAGGAGAAGGGCAAATTTCAAAATTTGACTTGTCTTAAGCTTGTTGGTGCGTCTGAAAAAGCGGCTTTGCTAACCAAGCGCATTTCAAAGTTGTCTGAAGTCGGAATTCAATTTGACCTCGCTCGACCACCACCAAAACTACTGATTGACGGGTTAGAAGCTCCACCTCCATTGGATGGACCATTCTTCCCAGCTAGCTTACCCTACGACGACTTCCCTCCGCTCCCAAATGATGATGATGACGATTTATAATTAATATGTGCTAGTTATACGCCACGCTGGGTCCTGGGGGGAGGTATATAAATTCCGTGTAATGTGCTAATTGACTAATTGGTTTTAAATCTTAGGAATCTAATGCCATAGGCAAACAACTTGTGCTTGATTCGTTTAAAACACACTCTAAAAATTAGAATGCGGTTAGAATCAACCATCAATGCTGTATGTATCCAAACAATGGGACTCTTCATTCACGTCAATTAGTCAAATAATCTCAACTATATTGCTTCCTCAACTCCCTTACACAAACGCATTTAATTCAAAACCTGAATCCTTAACACAACCAAAACCAAAATAATTCACCCTTTGACTATTTTCAATGTTCGTAGTACACAACACACCAAAAAACTAAACTCAAAGAATCTCATGCCGTAAAACCAAAGCGAACTATATTTCTATACATGTTCCCAATGCAAAAGCTTCGTAAAATCCCAACCTTGGCAAATTTAAATACATAAATGACATATTTTCATTGTCTCATGCCTAAGTGCAAGGAGCAGACTGGTATCAGTCTAGATTTTACTTCATTGTGTCATGCAACTTTGTGCCGTTTATGTCTCTCTTAATACCATTTTATTAATAAATAAATAGTTAAATTGTAATTAACTAGTTGTGTCCAGCCTTGCAATTATTTAGGATACTTGCACCTTTAGACATAAAGTGCCATTGTTGATAAAAGCATAACTAAACACAATCATTAACAGAGTATCATGGCAGTATATTTTAACTATTTTTGTTCATGAAGTATCGGGTAAAAGTGAATGTAATATTTTATAGTCATGTTGGTACGCAATTATGTTCTTATATCACTTTATTTTGCATAACTATTGATTGACAGATTAACTCAAGCCTTGCAAATTGCTTGATGCTGTACGGCATGCAATGCAGGTGAAAGTATTTCACAATATGTTGCAAGTATAAATCAGGCAATCAAAATTGTCCAGAGCAAATAATTGCTGAATCATTCTATGTATTTATCTGTTGTGCCTGGTTGTGCTTTGTGCTGGCCAAGTGTAGTACGTATTATGCTACCTAAGCGTTATGCTCCTAACAGTGCCATCATGCAGGAATAGTAAAAATGGGGGAATTACCTTGTAATTAGTCAGATAGAGAATCAAAAGTTTTATTCAGTGGCGCTAAAAGATTCCCGGTCTATTAACATCAAAATCAGGGTTTTCCCAGAGTATAGCCTTCTTTCGGGGCAATTCACTTCCCAAACTGACTCAACACTCCAGCAATAACTCTGGATCGAGTTCTACTGCATTAGGAGAAGATCCACCGATTGAACATGGCGTCAGGCCTCGGTTGCCCTTTTATACTCCTCCAACAATTTGGAAGAGTTGCACACACTCATCACATTACATAACAACATGACAAGATCGTTCATGATTTTCCAGGCAAATAGATAGTCTACATATATAGATATATTATGTATTCGTTGTAAATAGAAGAGTATAGTAGCAGTTGTTTTGACAGTTATGAATAAGTATCGAATGTGTATTCGTTATTCGCACTGTTGATTATCTGTTACAAAAATATAAGTGCAGGGTGGTTTTCCCACGATGGGCTGACAGATGGTGGTTGTACACATTTTATTATATTAAGTATAATAAGGTGTGACCGCTATCATATGGATCACGAGGAGAGGAAGAGGAGATTCTAGTTCTCGTGTTCCATTTCGCTGTCAACACCGGCTTAGCTTTATGGGTTTGACATCCATTAAAGGAGTTAGGAATCTGCGTAAAGTTGATAAAGGTGACAGTTATGGCTGTCATTGTAGGGCGCATGGACTCCCCTCAATGTGTAAGTGTGGTATGCATGCAGATTGTGGTGTGCAAAAGTCGGGCGGGCACGTAGACGGGCTTTACAGCACATTATCCTTTACATTAAGTTAGATATTCACATATGAACAAACATGAAGTGGTTATATAAGATAAGCTTGACATGGATTCAGTCACATTGATTTTCAATATATCGTTATGAAACAGCATTTTCGGTTTTACCTCGCTCAGAAACGGATATTTTTATTCCTTCAAATCTCATCGCCATCAAACCCAAATTAAAGGATTCCAAATATAAACATCAACAGAACATTGATTTTGCAGAAAGCAGGTTATTTTTATTACTTTATTTAAAAGGCGATAGTAAATTTTCTACATCATGATTCATGAAGAACTGGCAAAAGAATCACGTGATTGACAATTTCGACAAGCTTTTGTCATCTACTAGGTTTTACGCTATGCTCATTTCGACTTTGATTTCGAAAAATATCCTTTCGGTTTTTGACTGGGATATAGTAATATATTTGAAACACATTTCGAAAATTATTCTCCCCATATGAATGAAGATTTATTCAGCGCAGCTGGTGAACCTGGAGGGCGGATCCCATTACGGGGAGATTATTTGAGATAAGAACACTGGTTTCGTAGGGAGTATATAAATAAGTGTAACACAATGTTCTACTTCACCAATAAGCAAATAATATTTAATTCATATTTAAAATTGAATTTTCCATAATCTTGTTTTAATTCCTAATTGCTAACTCGAATACAAAATTACATCAATAAGGATTCCAAGTTAAACAATAAGTTAGAAATAAAACCCTTTACCATTACCCATAAAATTGCATTAATAATTAATTATTACTAATACAAACGGGAATAACTTATTTCGATAAAAGAAGGTTAATTAAGATGAATAAGATGTAAAGCTGTTACTTGAAAATGTTAATTTGTGATTTTGAATGAATGGTTTTTAAGGTGAAGTTGGTTTAGAACAGCTTAAAACCAAGAAGACCTACAACATATAAATAATAATAAATATTAAATGAGTAACTTGCAGTTATAATTATAAATAAAAATTATTACGTTTCGCCTTTCCCTTGTATACGATTTCCGACTCTCATATGCGTTTTTTTACAATATTTGAAATACTTTACAAATTGTTCACTGATCTGAGAATAAAGACATACTTTCTAGGTAGCGATTACATGCGCTTCGTGCAACTCAGAATATGGTCGTGATATATTAAAAAACAGGAATTGCGAATTCTCGCACAGAGTAGATTCAAAAATTGTTTCAAAACTATCCACGGGTAGTAATTATCGTAGCATTTTTTATACAAATAGAGCAGAACTACATTCGCTATTTTTGAAATAGTTACCGACTTCGTAGCTATGCGTTTTATTGCTTTTTTTAACACGGAGTCACAGAAAGCAAATCCGACACACAGACAGACGGCAGCGACATTTTCGTTGATTTTACCCCTGGTAACGGTTTCAAATAATTAATTTAATTATGGATGACAAATGCATACCGTGTCAAAGGGGGGTTAAACATTCGCTAACGATTCCTTTCAACTCTAGCTTGACTATAAAACCAACATATATTGAATATTTTAGGTTTATTAGTATCGGACGATACTCTTTAATAATGTTGTGTGGTCGGCGGGACTAGGCCCGCTCCCCACCGACCAGGGAGGAAATTTGCCAGGGTGTAAAGTGGTCAGGGAGGAAAGTAGACGGGGAGGAAAATGGCCAGGGAGGAAAGTAGCCGGGGAGGAAAGTGGTTGGCGGGAAAGAGACCCTGGGGAGGAAAGGGGTCGGGGGGAACAGACCTGTATCTGATTATTGTATTGTCTGATTATCCGTCACACTGTCCATTCGAATATTCGAAATCTACTCAACATTTTGACCATTGGTTTTTTATTCGATAGGTATCAAAAATACCCCGCCATAGCTAGGAGGTGGATTCTTCAGCTGGTTCCCTTCATAGGCACCTTAAGATGCTCCACTATTTCAAGCTGCATTATGGCGTGTAGCATGTCAACTCGTAATAAAGATAATAGCAGGTACCTGAGAAGGAAACCTTAAGGTTCCCGTCTACCGTAGTAATTAATTTTACCACCTTTCCGATACTCATCGTCAGTAAATCTATTTACTTTGCATTTATTAATTACCATAAATCGATAATTTTTAATGAGATTTACCTTGGCAAGAAAGCCATTAAAAATACAATAGATGGTAAATCTTGCAGTTTAGATTAGGATTTATTACTATTGGAATATTTTCCGAATTGTTAAGTGTGGCTTTATGAGGAAAGATTTTTTATCTAAAAAAATGTACTGTGGTGTGATGAAACGAGTAAAAAAATCCGTAATTATTGCATCTTTCCAGAAATATCATCTATGGGATGTACAGTAAACCTGGTATTTTTCATTTTAAACGTTGTAACCTGCGAAGAAGGTAAATCTTATGAAATATTCGAATTTTAAAATACAAATGCTTGTATTAACTAATCTATGGGGTGTACAGTAAACCTGGTATTTTTCATTTTAAACGTTGTAACCTGCGAAGAAGGTAAATCTTATGAAATATTCGAATTTTAAAATACAAATGCTTGTATTAACTTAAAAGTTTTAACCTCTTTTAGATTAGAATATCAGAGTACTGCAGTACGTTACCATAACGAATTAAGAGAGCAGCACCAAGATCCACCACTTGTGGGAAGTGAAGATGAAGAGGTAGCTCATTGCCATGACGACGAATAGAATCGCGAATAAAATTTCCAAAATATGTTTACTCTTTGTATAATTTTTAAAAAGCTACACCAAGCCGCCATAAAATGTGCACAATACTAGCTCAAAATTCGCAATATTGATCACTCCTGTGCTCATAAAAGGGAGGGGAAGTGAAACTGGCTAAAGTGGAAGATAAAGATGTTGGGAAAGAAGAGAAAGTGAAATCAGTAGGAGAGATAAATAAGCCACCTGAAGAGAAAGTTAACCCACCAGCAGATATTTACCATTCACAAGATGTTGACCCCCCACAAGATATTTACCATTCACAAGATGTTGACCCCCACAAGATCATTACCCACAACATGATACAGGAGGATCATTATTGTCGTTAAACCTTGGATGAGGAATTAAGTATTTTTAAAGTTATTTTTAAAATTACTCATAATGTGAAATGTGAGCATTAAATAAAAAATCCGTTAATAAGACTGACCTTGATAATTACATACAAAAATACAATGGATTGTAAACGCGATAATTGTTTTAATGACTATATTCTTTGAATCCTTTGTCATGATCCATGCGACATCATTTCAGTCAATAAGTGAAACTTGATACAAATAATTGTTTTGCAATAAAAAGTTTCTTCTATGTGGTGCGATGCGAAGGAGAGGATACTTTCGAAGAGGGGAAATAAAATCTTTGAGATGGACGCTAATCCTGGTATTTTTCATTTTAACCGTCGTAAATTGCGAACAAGGTGAAGGTGATTTGTGAATTTAGCAGGTTTATTGTGAATAATAGTTACATTTTAAATAATTAACTCGTCACCTGACTAAAAAAACTTTGTTTACTAGAATATCAAAGGTTAGCACTAATATACCATAACCAACACAGGGAGGAGCATCAAGTACCGCC
Organism: Sinodicranocentrus sp. ZH6; assembly: GCA_027743935.1. Lineage (NCBI taxonomy): Eukaryota > Metazoa > Arthropoda > Collembola > Entomobryomorpha > Entomobryidae > Sinodicranocentrus > Sinodicranocentrus sp. ZH6. The sequence goes on from JAHZNA010002166.1 coordinate 8,162, forward strand.
CCTAGTGGGAAGTGAAAAGGCAAGTTTTTAGCTTATAACACTAACTACAACTCAGTAATTTAATTATTTAACAAATTTTTGTTTTTCGTTTTTTAGCTTAACGCAGCTGCCGTAAAATGTGCAGAATATTATTTAACCGTTAACGACATTGACCTCCCTTGTCCTTATAATAACTTTGAAAATGGAACAATGGCAGGAGTAAACATTTTTAACGTTGATGGGTGGAACAATCCTACCAATTTTGTTGTTGAGGTGGCAGTCCAGCAATGGTATAGGCAAGGAGAAAGTTATAATTTTACTTTTGGTCCTCCACCTGACCTCGGAAGAGTTGGATATTTTACTCAGCTTGTGTGGAAACAAAGTAAAGAAATGGGTTTCGGCTATGCAACGAGGAATCAACGCAGGAATGGGATTGTCATGGTGGCAATGTACTTTCCAACGGGTAATGTGATGGGCGTATTTGACTCCAATGTTTTACCTAAGGTTGTGACAGGTACAGCTGGAAAGGAAGGGGAAACGAAACAGGCTGAAGCAGAAAATATGCCTACATCTGTTAGAAAAGGGGAACCACCGGAAGCTAAAGTTAAATCACAACAAGATATTGTTAAACCACAAGAAGAAATAGTTAAACCGCCAACAAAGATAGATAATCCACAAAAAGAAAAGGTTGAGCCGCCTACAGAGATAATTAAACCACAAGAAAAAATAATTAAACCGCCTGCAGAGACAGTTAAACCGCCTGCAGAGACAACTAAACCGCATACAGATATAGTTAAACCGCCTGCAGAGATAGATAATCCACAAGAAGAAAAAGTTAAGCCGCCTACAGCGATAGATAATCCACAAGAAGAAAAGATTAAGCCACCTACAGAGATAATTAAACCGCCTGCAGGGACAACTAAACCGCTTACAGATATAGTTAAACCGCCTACAGCGATAGATAATCCAAAAGAAGAAAAGGTTAAGCCGCCTACAGAGATAATTAAACCACAAGAAACAATAATTAAACAGCCTGCAGAGACAACTAAACCGCATACAGATATAGTTAAACCGCCTACAGCGATAGATAATCCACAAGAAGAAAAGGTTAAGCCGCCTACAGAGATAATTAAACCACAAGAAACAATAATTAAACCGCCTGCAGAGACAACTAAACCGCATACAGATATAGTTAAACCACCTACAGTGATAGATAATCCACAAGAAGAAAAGGTTAAGCCGCCTACAGAGATAATTAAACCACAAGAAACAATAATTAAACCACCTGCAGAGACAACTAAACCGCATACAGATATAGTTAAACCGCCTGCAGAGATAGGTAATCCACAAGAAGAAAAAGTTAAGCCGGCTACAGCGATAGATAATCCACAAGAAACAATAATTAAACCGCCTACAGAGACAGTTAAACCACCTGCAAAGACAACTAAACCGCATACAGATATAGTTAAGCCGTATACAGAGATAATTAAACCACAAGAAGAAATACTTAAGCCGCCTACAGAGATAATTAAACCACAAGAAGAAGTAGTTAAACCGCCTGCAGAGACAGTTAAACCACCTGCAGAGACAGTCAAACCGCCTGCAGAGACAGTTAAACCGCCTGCAGAGACAGTTAAGCAACCTTTAGAGATAGATAAACCACCGGAAGAGATTTACCCAGTAGAAAATATTCGTCCACCAGGAGGAATATTTGAACCTCTTACAAAAGTAGAAGTTAAACCATTCAAAGAGGAAATGACATCCTATATAGAAGAAATTATGTCGAAAGCACCGAATGAGCAGGATAAGGACATAAAGGGGACATATTCTGAAGAAAGGGAAGATGGTGGACAAGGATTAGGATCGGGATTGTCCTTGGGTCTTGGGAGAAGGATAGAGCAATTTGAACCACATGAAGAAGAAACTAAATTTTCAGAAGATAAAGTTAGTTGAGCCAGAAGAAGACATAGGTGAACCACAAGAAGACACAGGTGAACCACAAGACGACATAGTTGAACCACAAGAAGAAGAAACTAAATTTTCAGAAGAGAAAGTAACCCCACAAGAGGACATAATTGAACCACAAGAAGAAGAAACTAAATTTTCAGAAGAGAAAGTAAACCCACAAGAGGACATAGATGAGCCACAAGAAGACATAGGTGAACCACAAGAAGACATAGTTGAACCACAAGAAGAAGAAACTAAATTCTCAGAAGAGAAAGTTAACCCACAAGAGGACATAATTGAACCACAAGAAGAAGAAACTAAATTACCAGAAGAGAAATTAAAGCCACAAGACGACCTGGTTGAACCACAAGAAGACATAGTTGAACCTCAAGAAGACATAGTTGAACCTCAAGAAGAAATAGTTAAACCTGAAGAAAAAAGATTTAAACCTCAAGAAGAAATATTTAAACCTGAAGAAAGATTTAAACCTCAAGAAGAAAGAGTTAAACCTCAAAAAGAAATATTTAAACCTCAAAAAGAAAGAGTTAAACCTCGAGAAGAAATATTTAAACCTCAAAAAGAAAGAGTTAAACCTCAAGAAGAAATATTTAAACCTCAAGAAGAAAGAGTTAAACCTCAAGAAGAAATATTTAAACCTCAAGAAGAAAGAGTTAAACCTGAAGAAAAAAGATTTAAACCTCAAGAAGAAAGAGTTAAACACTCAAAAAGAAATATTTAAACCTCATGAAGAAAGAGTTAAATCTCAAAAAGAAATATTTAAATCTCAAGAAGAAAGAGTTAAACCTCAAGAAGAAAGAGTTAAACCTCAAGAAGAAAGAGTTAAACCTCGAGAGGGAATAGTTAAAATGGTTGGACCCCCAGAAGAAAACGTTAAGCTTCAAGAAAATATAACGAAACTCCAAGAAGAAAACGTTAACCCAGCAGATGTAAAAGTGAAACCATCCGAAAAGAAAATGACATTATTAGAAGCGAAATCCAAAACACTAGAAGAGAAAACGAAACCATCACAGGAGAAAGCGAAGTCCCAACAAGACAAACTTAACCTAACAGAAAAGAAACTGAAGCCATCAGAAGAAACGTCGAAATCAATAGGTGACGAAGGAAAACCAATGGAAGAGAAAATGAAATCAATGGTACAAGACGGAAAACTACTAAAAGAGGATGTGAAACCACTTGAACAAAAAGTTATATTAACAAACAAAGTACAACCAGTAAACTCGAGAACTAAACCAACGGAGAATGTTAACCCATTGGATCTAAAAGTGAAACCCCTAGAAGAGGAAGCTAACCCATCGAAAAATAAATCTGTACAGCAAAACGAAAAAACGACTTCATCTCTGGAAGAGTTTACAAACTTACGGGGTGAAACAGCTCAACGAATAGAAAAGGAAGTAAATTTAACAAACAATAATAGCATGAAACCAGAAAAACATGTGAATCTACTAGAAGCAAATGTTGAACCATTACAAGAGAAAGTGAAGCCAACAAAAAGTAGAACAAAATCAGTGGAAAGAGTGAATCTACCAGAAATAAATGTTGAGCCATCACAAGAGAATGTTAAACCAATAGAAGAGAAAGTAAAGCTTAAAAGAAATAGAACAAAATATGGGGAAAAAGTGAATCCACGAGTAGAAAATGTTGAACCCCTCAAGGAAAATACTGAGCCATTACAAGAGAATGTCAAACCAATGGAAGAGAAAGTGAAGCTTACGAAAATGAAATCGAAATCAGGAAAAAAATTCAATCACCTAAACGATACTAATGTTAAACCAATACATGAGAAAGTTAGGCCGTCAAGAAAGGGTTCTAAAACGCTAAAAGAAAAATCGCCTTCCCAATTAAAGTTTGAAAACCCAGGGGAAGAGAAGGTAAATGAAAATGAGATAATTAAAAAACCATTTTTACCTTTTCAAGACAGCAATATCAACATATTAGGATTACCATTAAATCCCTAATAAATAAATACATGTTTTTTTTATAAAAAAATAAAATTTACACTAGCGGCTAAGCTTTTAAGTAATTATGTTGTGGCTAGTTAATTCATTTGCATGTCGTGATGAACAAGTAATATATAATTAACTCATCCTGAAAAATATTAAGGTTAAAATGGACCGTGATGGTGTTTTTGAGATAGATAATAATATTTTTTTAAAATTGAAAATTAATTAATTAATTGAACTTTTATATCCTCATTATACAATGAATTGTTTGCATATGCAAGCACTACTGAATAAAATGGTAAAGGCAGTTTTAAGTTGTGTGTATAAAGTATCATGAGTACTTTGCCTAAAGTTGTGAAAATCTGTGCTCAAAATGGTTTTCAATTTTACAAATCCTACCCTCTCTAAAGGATCATCTTCCCAGCATCTTAACATTGTCGAATATCTGTCAAACAATATACTACTCTAGTAAATACTTCTCTACAGAAAGCAAAAAATGAAGCCATTACATGTTATAACTAACAATTTCGGTGATCCATATGCAGGCTCATTAAGTCTCAATCCGGACTTTAGTTCATGAGCAAAGT
>JAHZNA010002167.1:0-29568 GCA_027743935.1 Sinodicranocentrus sp. ZH6
CAAGAAGTTGCGTTTATGCTTTTTACTCAATGAAGGATAAAAGTAGCACAGTAAAAAACGATTAACCTTAGATTGCAGCTTTGTCAATATACTAGGAGTCTGACCACCCCAAATTATTAGACCAAAATCTATAATACTTACGACATACGATGACAAAAATGCCTTTAGGACATTCACAGTGAAAAATCTTCACTTGTAACTCGTTAATTCTTGCTAAATCTTAAAAAACAGAATCTTTATTTTTTCTTGTTGTTCTAAGTTTCTCAGTTTAAAGAACACCCAATCGGGTCGTATCTTTGTTCCGTTTGGACTTGAGACAAAAAAATCCTATGCAGTTGGTATAACACCCCACTGTACATCACTTACACACAATCTAACACCCTACGCACTCAGTAAAACACCCCATTGGGTCGTTTCGTAAATTCCTGTTGGACCTTAGAACACTAATTCAACTTAAAAAAGAGAATAAAATGTGCACAGACAGACACACAAACACACAGACGGCGCAGACGATTTCATAAGCTCGCACTTCAAACACTTTTGCGAGCTAATAAGTACTGTTCTCCCAATAGTGACCATGCACCTACATCTGCATTTGCCCAAAAGGTAATGGTTGGAAAGATTTTAGGATGCTGTCTAATATTTCAAGTTTGGCTTCTTCAACGTCAATTTTGAAAATTTCAATCCATTTATGCCCGATTTCCTTCATGAGTGCATTTAAAGTTTTTTTTTAAATTGGAAGTGTTCTATACTCACAAGCCTATTTTCTGAAAGTGTACACGGGATCCTGCCCTGCTTATTTATTTGAGGTCCCTAACTGTCACTGTACCATCATAAGCACAAATTTCACAGTTGGTTTTTTATTTTAGCTTCGAATGATGACTCTCCACTCGCACCAAACGAGTATACCACACAAGGGAATTTGATTTCCTCGAATACTTCAAATCCACATAGCCATATGCCTCCATCACCAATGCCTCCAACTCTTTGTCTTAGTTACATGTAGACGTTAATAAGTTGCGCTGAAACGGTTCCATACTACGGTAAAACCAGTGTCGCCTAAAAGGTTGTTGTCGTTTAAAGGTTTAGACTATCATTGTTATAAACATTAGTTAATAGTTTTATCATCTTACCCCAGGGCTTAAAACTTTCCAGATCTTTCTTCGTTCGTTGCAATATGATTGTGCCCACTGTTCACTGCGTCACGCGAGTTTTTCTCAGCACGTAAAAGACGCTTTGAATCAACGGTTTAAAACGTACATAACTGTTAGCATTTGCTTTTGCATTAGCATTTGACTGAGTGAGAATACTTAAATTGTATTTTTGTAAGTATTTTGTATGAAAAATATCGACTGGCAGATTCCAATTTCCAATGGTTCATTAACAGTATTAACTTTAAAACGCCTAAGCAGCTTACTACAGCTATGACACAAACTATTGTGGCTTCTTTCGCACCATACTAGTGATTGAAAGCAGACCCTTTTTCCATTGTTACATGTAACTCACGGAGAAGCAAATAGCAGCGTGGTGTGACTTATTGTCGACAGGGATGTCAAAAATTGTCCAACTCAATGTTTCGGACTACTTTACTGTAATGTAAAGCTGAAACCGTTGAAAATACTGTAGCTCGCAAAATAAACTTATCAAATGTTCCAAGTTTCAATTAAACAAACCGATTGAAGTATAGCAAAGAGTGATAAGGTTTTTCTTCATTTAAAGGTTAGGTAACATCTGAGGAATCAAAATACCCTACCCCAGGGGGGTAAGGTGTGGTTTTTCATGAATCGAATTTTCAAAACGATTCTATACATATCACTTTTACCCCCCCCCCCACCAGGGCTCACTCCACCCCTATGGGGATCACCCGCCCCCCAAAAAACATGCNCCCCCCCCCCCACCAGGGCTCACTCCACCCCTATGGGGATCACCCGCCCCCCAAAAAACATGCTCCAAAATAATCCCCGCCAAATTCTACACAAGTCGGTTTTTGGTTCCCCCTTGTCTATAGTTATAGACCAACCGTTCTTACCATTGAATTGAAGATTAGCAAATATACAGAAGATGTACACTTGCTTAATATAAAGAACGGCTGTCATTTTCGATAGTTGTTATTTTGAAAATGTCGCGGGGTTTGTATTGACTTAAATGTATGGTAACTGTATGGAGGCTTTTCTGTACTATATATGCGATACACATTTGCTATGCCTAAATGACTGGTAGAAACTGTTGTCGGAACTCCGTGTAAAATGTTTTCATGGAATTCCATTTTCATCGAAATAATAAATCGCTGAGATCTAGATCATAATCCTGCATGCATGCATGCACACCAAGTCTAAATGTTTCTCGTGTACAAGTATCATGCTTTATTGAATGTGAACAATAACCCCACTAACATTTGTATTTTTGTTATCTATAGTAATTTCTTCTGATTTTTATTTCAGGACGAACGGAACCAAATCTTAACCACAAACTGTTGGCTGAATCAAGTAAGCTGTAAAGTGTTTTTGATCATTTCCACCGTATTATCAAACTCTTCTAGTGTATTATATTATTGAATAAAATCACAACTTTGTGAAGGTACTTTAGTTAGTCACATCTAAATTGAATAGAAACTTACCTAGAACTTAGAACTGCTTTGCAAGCTCGACATACAAGAAGAATTTCTTGCTGAAGCAGGTACTCGATTGATCGAAACACAATATACATTTTAACCTGTGTCTACTACTAAGAAAGCATTGAGACATGTTTATAACTACCCTCAATCTAATTCGCTGCTCATTTCCATTTTATCAGTTATACCTTATAGCCTGCAAGATAAGACTAAAACTTTTTTGTAGCTTAACTTCTAAACTCATCAATCATGGCGGAAACGGGGAAGAGAAAAAAATCAAGAAATTTTGTTTACTTTCCCGTCATCCTCATTCCCTCTGGTTGTGACAGCCATCATGCATAATAAACTTTACAATGCTAAACTTTTATTAGAAGCGGATGACTGGAAAAAATCTGCTTTATCTTCTCTGCATCTTATTCAAGATTTAAGGAATAAGGTTGCTTAATCCTTAGATCCGTCATCAGGTTTTTTTATTCTCAACTTAGGTCTGACACATAAGGTTATTCAGATTTGTAAAACATGACATGACTTCAGGTAATCATAACGAATGAAACAAGCTTTATGCAGTTTTGTGTCTTTCGATAAAATACTTCAGAAATTTGTATGTTTGTCATGATTCTGTGATGTGTTATTCTCCGTAATAAATAGCCATGTTCCAAAACTGCATGACATTCATCTTTTAGATTACTTACTCTGGATGATTTCCATTTACGTACATCCGGTTTTTGCTCCATATGTCAGAGCTTAAGTAGGCCAAGCTTTATTCTCAAGTTCCCCAGTTTGTTCAAATGCACTCTGAGGATTTTCGAGGAACTTAATTATAGTGGGAGTAGAAAACAGTAGGGAACACCATATAAATGTAAGTTCATGCATGCTTAAATTTATTTTATGGAAGGGTTTCAATTCAAACAAAGGGAGAAAAGGAACAGGAAATTTGTCTGTCTTCCCTTTTGAACAAAGTGAAATTTTCCACTAGAACTCTCCAATAAACATGTGTATATATGTATACTTTTCCTTGAAATGTCAACTACTTTCGGTGCTGGAAGTAAGGATTTCGAAGTCAGATAAGAAAATCTTGTGTCTCTATCCAGTACAAGGTAGCAATTGGAGGAAAACCAGAGAAAGGACATGTCACGACCCGTGTGTAATTTATGATGTGGATGTATTTGTGTGTTTCCCTTGTCTTATTTATCCTATGCAATGCAACATTATGGATTTTCTCATTTTCGTTCTCCTCCCCGTAATCTCATAAAAACCTCATCTTCAACAGTCTTTTGGTAATCTTATGCGCATATGTTGTTTTGTGTGCTTGAGGGAGGAGAAAAATAAATCCTTTTTTAGTTCCTGGGAAGCACCCTATATTCCTTGTAATATTAGCTAAACCTGGGCAAAATATCAGATGGCATTAAAAGAGAATTCATAGAAATCGCCGGAATAATATTCCGCATGATGAGAGTGAAATGAAATATGATAAAAACATATTGCCTCATAGCAGAGCTTGGCCCGGCCAAGAGTTTTTTGTGTGAGGTTCAACCAAGAGAAAAACGACAGGCTAATATAATATTCGTCTTGAGTGGATATAAAAAACGGAGGCATTTTTATTATCATTTTTCGAGCTATTGTCTTTCCAGCAAATTTCACTCAATAATATGCAGCAGGGCAACCTGTTGGGGTTTCGGAACAGGGATTATTGTTTCTAAGAATTCCCCTATTTCACTCAACTTACAAGTCTGTAAATCCTCAAAATGTGTGTAGTCATCATATAGATAAAAGAGAAAATATATAGGTAAGATATGACTTTCAAGTGATGACAGGATATCTCATCGGTGGCGTGTTCTATGGGAACATACGGAGAAAACCCATAACCGCATGGGAGTGAGGTGAACTTTGTGAATGTAAGCTTGTTCCTCTTGTATATTTTCAAGTTGGGAGATGTTTTTATGATCATTTTTCCAGAGTCATTTGAGTAGTTTTTAAAGAGAATGGGGAAAGTAATGCTCATTTTACTTGGAGCAAGCAGACATTCTATATCCTGCTGCAAAAGTAGCGAATGATGCCACTTTAGTAGCTCCACCAGTGCACTGTATAGATGTTTATGATATTTGTGCGACTGTTCATTACATAAGTTTATGGAACTTTTCGCTGGGGGCAAAATGATCCTCACTTTGGAACATTCAATTCCAAGAGTAATTCTCGTTTTTCAGGTGACACTAAAGGTTGAAATGGGCAGAGCCTCATGTTCTATGTTCTATCTCTACTTGCATGCCTACTTTGAATGCCTTTTCTTTACCTGTTCGTGTTTACTCTTGTGTGGAGGGATTTTCCACCACATTTTGTTTATTGACATTTCTCCAACTGAATCCGATTTTTCCTCTTGAAGAAAAGACTTTCTTTTTTTCCCTGTCACTCCCATATGGTCGTCAGAGGGAGCATTGAAAAGGGGTAACTTGTGTTTTAGGCGCACCATGAACAAGTGTAGTGATTTTTTTCCTTCTCCAGAAAAAAATTGCCTTTTTACATTCACCCAACTTTCGTATCTGTATCATGCCACATGTTCAACTAATGATCCACCTCGTTTGTCATTCCTCAAAGACGACACATGAAGGGACATGACTACAACTTCGTTGTACGAATATGCAGCCATTCCTCACCCACACGAAAATAAAATCGGGCCACTTTCTCCCTGTCGTTCCTTTCAGTAACGTCAAGTGGAATTTGCCAAAGCCTCTATGTACTCTTTTACATGAAGACTGAATACATGCCCTCAGTGTCGCTGCTTTTTATCAAACCAATAGGGAACAGACTGCATGGGGCTATTTGCATATATCTCTCTCTCCCATTCAATGGATACCCGTTGACACATTTTCTCCATATCCGCACATAATTATCAACTCTGTGGCTACACACAACGATCCCTTCACGGATATCATGTATATTCTAAAGAAATCTAATAAATTTTCCGCGACGACCTTGCCCACGATTTGTCTCTGTCATTTGAGCCAACTGTGAGTTGGAAAATTGACATGAAATTGACACCCTTTCATTCTTCCAAAAAAAAAGTCATTCTCTTGGCACAAGACATGATGCATTGAGAAACTAAATGAATAGCTTTACGATACATTTAACAAGAGCAAAGTTGCATTTTTTAAAGTTCATCCAATTCTATCCCATGTCACTGCTTGCTCTACTTTTTCTTTTACAGTCCGCAACATGACCTGTGTTACAAAACGATATAAGACAAGGCACTCAATAACAATGAAATTGTTTGTGCCATTTTTCATTTGAAAAAATATATGGTACCAAAAGCTTATATTACATTACCATTACACACATCTATTTATTCCAGAATGAGTCAACTTTTGAAATAAAAGAAAATTCTACTTGTTATGAGCTAAGAAAGGGGAAAATTCGTTTAGAAAATGAATGCAATACAAGGAAAATAATAATTTTTCAATTCCCTTTGCAATGATATGTATGTTCACGTGAAAAGGATCTGAATGAATATGATGTCTAATGTCTTCCCGTTAGTATAAAATTGTGTCAATAAATCTTTACTGCAGATGAACAAGTGCACTATATGTGTGTAATAGTGCCTCTAACGATAAAGAAGAATGCGATGATGGTGATCACTATGATGTCTATTACCTTCTGGCAATGGAGAAAGAATGAGTTCGAAAAGCGATTTTTTCCTCTTATCTCATTTCTTTCTTCGTCTTTTTCCTAGCTCTGAGCAAATATTGACAGGAGAAGGGAAGGAAAAGAAGAAGTGGGAAAAGATGCAGCGTTGGAGATGAGGTGTATATCGTATGCATAAGTTATCTCTTTTCTTGCGAGAAAAACCTCACACACGGAATCGATCGTGAGATGTAGGCTCATTTTGGCGGTGGTTTGCTGATGAGATGCTGATTGGATGGATGTTATCATGAATGATGTAGTGTATTACCACCTATCCATATATACAGAAACTTTTTTTTGCCTGTGTAATCATTGTGTTCTCCTATTTCTCAGAAGATTTATATTATTTGCTGCAGGCAGCCACCCACATTGCCGTAAAAATGGCTGATAATGGGGGAAATTGACTGCATTTTATTTCATGTAATGGCAATATCCTGTTGCATGCAATAGTTCTATGCAGTGCAAGCAATCAAGTGGATAAAACTTGAAACTTTTATGGAAGACAGGAAAAATATGTGGTGGAGGTGGAAATTCCGAAACAGAATTGGCTAATATGTAGATTTCATTTAAGGCTACAAAATGTTCTTCATGTGGATCAGCTTCGTAATGGTAAAATTGAATTAGAGTCCCTGTCAAAAAGAATTTGGAGCAGCTCATCTCAGACCTTGTGCAATTTTCCAGGAATAATTCGATTTCCTTTTTCAGAAGACAGAAGAAAGCTCCGCTAGCTCAGCGTGATTATGACAATTCTCAAAGATGACAACTTTCTCTAATCTGATTTGCATTATGTTCGAATTACACGAATAGTCTCGTGGTTTACTGGTTTCTATATAGAATATATATGGCGCATATTATACGGTTTCATTTTGTACACTTGGAGTGTCCCACCATTTTCCTCAAGTTACTACCACCAGCTTCCAGTTCCAATTCGAAAAGTTGATGATGGGAACATCGTCTGGTGTTCCAATACACTTTCATTTCTCCACGCTTTCCTATCCTCAGGGAAAGACGGTGAGGGAGAAGAGGAAAGTGAGAAAGTGGGAAGTTGCCACTTGGATAAAAAAACCAATCCTTTCCAACAAGTCTCGCTGTAGAAAGATGTATTGCTTCGGAAAGAAAAAAAAGTGTTGCAAGCTGGGATAAATATATGTTGAAATGTACATTCACTAGAGACAATAAATACGTGTTTTCAAGTATACTCCCACATCAAATGCATTTCCAGTGGGAAGTTGGAAAACACTGGGTTTGGCTGGTAACAACGATTCCTTTAACATTTTTTTTCTCTTTCTCTGCCATTAACAGAGTTGACAAATACAAATATTTTCTATTAATGACTCCAGCGACCAGACTATAGGACACAATTCTCTTCTTGTAAACATTTTTAATGCATAGATATAATAGGGTTTGCATACCTGGTATACATAACCTTGTACTTAATATATGTCTTTCTCGTGTTTTTTTTTCAAAGTGCTCCATGAAATGTTTTCTTGGCTTGAGAACAAGAATTTTATAGGTGAAATGTGGTTTTTTAGTGGAGGAGAAAATATCAAGTAAATCACTTTCCCTATTCGCGTTCATTTTCCACAACCATTTTCTATTGTGCTTCGTAACCTTATTACCCTTTCCTTGCTCCCATCATCATAATATCTAGTATTTTCTCGGTTCCCATCATCCCAAAAGAAATGAAATGCTATAAACATCTAATACCATTACTTTGTATGAGATGTGGTGATGTGATGAGATAGGAAATTGCAGAGGGAGAGAGAAGCCGAGTTGGTTATTGATCACCAGAGCGGAAAAAAAATGTATGTAATAGGAAAACATGTCTAATGAAATTAGAGAGGGGTATATTTGTAAAGAAAATCTAGAACGATATTAGTTTTTTATGGTGTTCATATATGTCGCTTTATGACACAAGGATTACGACAGCTCTAAGGATCCTTCTAAATGATTAAAAAGGATGGCAAAAACTTATATAATTAATTATTTACTTACGTCGCTGAATCAGCCGTTGACTGTAATCGGATCAATGGGATGATTTTATGAGGGGTGCAGTTGTGCAGTTATTAATTAACTTGATATGAAAAGCGATATGTGTACAAGGATAAGGATTTCATGTTTATGAATCAAGGATTTTCCACACGAGGAAAGCCAACTGAAAGGAGAGCTACAAAAGATGAAAAATCATATGATTTTTTATCATATAAAATCCCAAGGGTTGCATAATATATTGTATTTTGTAAGGCTTAAATATGAATTTGTCTGTAAATATTTTCATCCTGATTTGTAAAACAACTTCTGTGCTACGAGGTCGATAACTCTCATCCGAATATACTAAAAAAAGCTTTGATCTAGATTATACAAACCTCCATAGTTTCAATATATGATTATGTGTAAACAGGACGGATGTCAAACCTTACGACAAACCCAGGAGCCGAAAATTTGCATATTTCACGGCGAACTTCCTTTATCTTGATTATTTCAACGTCAACACCCGTCAAGTTGTCATTCACTGATGCCTATACCTACCGTAGTATAAAAATACAGGTAGTCCAAATCTGCGGATTTTTGGAGTTGAAAATTTTGCAAATGTTACAATGATTGCAAAAATATTGGAGATTGATGGGTAGTTTTCTTTTGAAGATAACAACCGCTGCGCTATGCAGCTATGATGGCATAATTTGCAATTTACGGACATAATAACACGTAATAAATAAAAATGGAACAATTGTAATACAAAATTACGATTTATTTAATTCGTTCCATGTATCATTACATGATACGTATTGCACCACTTACAAAAGTAAATGGTGCTTGACCTTATCAAATGAATAGGTATCTATTTATTGCGATCTTCCTACCACTTCCTTCCGCTTTACTTATCCACTGTATGTTAGATATTTGGAAGCTATTCTCGTGTGACAAAGGAAATTGCCTTTTACATTCTACTCCATTCAAGGGAGCATACAAGGTCTCTCTAAAAATAGAATATTCCCTGAGTTCTATTGTTTCTCATGGACCGGGTCCTGATCAATCTTTATCCTACGTGCCATTCCCAGTTATGGGACATTAGCTTTGAAATATATTAGCTCTACAATCACTCACTCCCAGCTTTGACCAATGGGCTGAGTTACACATAACGGATGTTTGGAAATTCCCATAATTCTTTACCGGAAGTCGGTTTACTCTATTCTTAACTTAAAACTAGAGCCACTTTATCATTTGTCGGTAATTTATGGTGGTTTTGTAAAACCCGATAAACCTGGCCATGACCAGTCGGCACAAGAAGGTAATAAATTATTTTTTATTTTTGAATGAGCAACTTCAACCTAGACAAATAAACAGAGCAAATCGCTTAGGCCTATAACTGCATTGAGCTGGAAAGAAGCAGTTCCCAGGATATGAAATTGATTTGATTCTCATGAAAAAATTAAGTGATGAAGAAAAAACTTGAAACAAACGAAGCTCGTCATTAATTCGACATAACTTTGTACCTAATATTTTTCTCCTCAACAGATGTGGATCGATGACAGCCTAAAATGGAATCCTGCTGACTACGGCGGTATAAAACAAATCCGTATTCCAGCCGAGAAAGTCTGGCGCCCTGATATCATCTTGTATAACAAGTGAGTCGCATCCTGTTCCTTAAAATGTTGTATATCTTTTATTCACAAATATTTCCTAACACTTCCCTGCATACAACCCTACCAGTGTTTTCCACAACATGGTTTATTTCACTGAAAGATGCAGGGATAAGGCATGCTTTCCTACTCAAGGAAGTGAACACAACAAGACACTTCTCCAAAAGAACTTCATGTTCCGCTCTAATTGGTGGGAACTTCATGCATACTTTAAAATTTTGAGTGTTCTTACTATAAAAATCACTTTTTTCTCTCCTTTTTCTCGGAAAAATCACAGTGAAAAATAAAACCGGGTCAAATTACTTCCTCCTACGCACAATCTGTGTTTCTTCTAGGAAGAGTCCAAATGAAATTAAAAAGAAAGCCAAGTTGTGTTTACTCTTGGAAAAACAAAAACTCATTTTGTTCCTTAAAATTGCAAAAGTAGAAGAAACTATTTCCTACTGTGCATTATTACTCCTTTTACCTCTTTGAACGTTTGACTGTTACACTCTTTGCGATCTTGCAATAAAAAATAATGATGAAAGAAAACAAAACTTCAGCTTCTGCTACATCCGTTACATTCATTAAAATACATAATACATATTATTGCATATCACGTAGCATAGCTCTCCCACGATTTTCAATTGTCGTTGTTCAAAAGTGTATATAAACTCATCTAGTATTCCTCCTCTAGTGGTATAACATGAATATTCATAACCTACATTGCAATTATTTGGCTGAAATAAAAAAGTAAACATCCCTGAGGGCATGAAATACTTTATGCTACAGTGGTCAATGTAATTTGGATAGTGTCGTCGTTATTTTATATCCTGCAGCTAAAATTACTTTTCCCCCTCTTGTTCTACTAAAATAGAAAAGAATAGTATATAGTCCTGTTTCTTTCTCTCTTTTTTCAAAGGATTGGATAGATTTGCCAAGTTACGTTTTTTCTTGCTGAAATGCAACCTATTTTATATCGGACAAATTTTCCATCTGATTCTCTAGCTCTAAGGCTACATGATATAATGGAAAAGGAGCAAAGTGAAAGTTTTCCCCTTGAGACAATGGACTAGATGGACTGCAGAGAGGTGGAAAAAGTTTTGAAAAGTTGTATATAGGAAGAAGTACACATATATGGCGAGTCTAATCGTCATCATCAGTTTGTGGTTGAACACACAATGCACAAGATTGTATTTATTTTTAGGAGCCATGGCCGGATTCAAATGTGTGCGTGATAACCTCTGGTGTTTGTACATGGGCGTTTTATTGTGTGGCCAGGGTGGTCCTAATATTACAAGGGTGTTGGATTGTGAAAGAGAGAAAGAAAAAGTTGCTGCGTGAAAATGAAAAATATGCAACTTTGCCCCTTTCATAGGGCAAGTGAGATGAGAAAACTGTATGAAATATCCCCTCTAGGCTTTTCTTTCTCTTTTTCCAAGCGAGACAAAGGAGGAAATTTTCAGCACATTTTCTTCACACATAGAGAGAGACAAACGAGCGAGATTGTGTGCGTGGCGTCAACAGAGAATGTATTGGACGGCTGGGATTGGAAGACTTTATTTCTACTGGGGCTTTTGATACAAAGGGAAAACTTTTATTTCGAGTATTTTATCGAGTTCATGGGCTTTTTGTTCGAAACAAAGGGGGTTTGCAAAATGCAGGAAAGAAATTAGCGTAAGAGAGCTTTGATGATTTTCTAGAAGCAATAGCAATGCAAAATTTGGCTATTATGTTGTCTAACGTATTGTGTTATTATCTTATTATATTACATTCTTATCATACTCATATGAAACATAAATATCTTCATAAAGATCAATTCCAAGCTTTAATTATAGAATTTATAGGCTTTACAATTCAATATACATGTTCGTAGTAAAAATTAGATTTTGCAGATAATGAGTAGAGAATGAAAATGTATAGTATGAAAATTGGAAAATGCCGAAATTCATACATTTTAATATCACAATAAGCATCATTTGTCTAAAAGTTGTCACGCTCATCCTCATCATAATCATAATATTCATCGCCTTCATAGTCTCCATACTCTTCATCCTGTAGATTTGAATCGGAAACATCCAGTCTCAACTTTTTCTTAACTACTTCTGGGGCATCTTCCAAGTTCTCGTTTCGACTAGCCGTTCCTGATCTAAACTCTAATGGAGTTCCATTGTCATATCTGATCCTGCACTGGATATTGAGCGCTTCATTTGGAAGGATTACTTTCCTCCGGCGACCTACTTCACTCTGCAAGATGAATCTTGCTGTACCACGAGCATCATTCAAAGTAAATCGGAATGCATCACTGATCCGATATTTCGGAATGTCGTTTCCCTCCCCGTCCAACAAAGTGAGGTCGAAAAGCGTTGGTAGGTATGTGGGGTCAGTCGCAATCCGTGGGTTAACAAAATCCGGTGTCTCTGCCAAAATTAAGTAGAGTCCGACATATTCTTGGTTCTTATCATCGATCCCAGATGGATAAATTCTTAACTTCCACTTGTGTCGATCACCGCCAGGTGCTCCTGAATCAAACACTGATGATTCGATGTAGGCGCCATTGGAGGGGTTCGACAAACTGAAGTTTTCGATAGTCCAAATATGATTGACAGTGCAATTATTAAGCTTTGTCTGACTCCAAGTTACTTTATCGTTTGGATCGACTGGGTTGGGTTGATTAACGTTATCAGACATTGCTGATTGCTGCTGAAGTTATCCGGCACTTTTTTTGTATAGTGGTGTCTCCAGTTTGCTGATTTTTTCTGTCTCGAATAAAACGCGGTTTCACTCGCTTCTGATAAGTTTTTGTCCCTTTTAACTTTATCCTCTTCTCTCTATGATAATCTCAAACTGATCACTGATCCTGCAGTTTAAAACTCCACATCCGCCACTGCCAAAAATTTGCCGATAATCGATGTGCTGTTGACCTTATCAATCGCCTTGTTCAAATCATAGAAAAGAAAACAATTTGTATCCTTGGCACAAAAAATCGTTTTATTTTTTACATTCCTTCCGAAAGCAGCCATATGGCCGATCGTGTCGTAATCATTTTCAGCTTCAGGTTTTAGCCAACTTTGTGATCACCTTCAAGAATCCCATACTGTTTTTATAATGTTCCAAGTTATTAGCTGCAAACTTGAAGTTTTCCTTCATAAAATAAAAGCATCCTCTCACTCTCCATCCCCACAAGGGATAACGACATGTAGACACATTAAAACAGCATTACTTTCCCATAAAACACTTCACATTTGTGCCAAGAGAAGAGTACACTCTGGTCTAATAACGGAAAGTGGTTTGGCGTGGCATACAAAATATAAATCCCATTCTGACTAACTCCCTCGTCTTTTGAAACAATGCAAGAAAGTAGCCCATCTTATTCTCACAATAAGGGAAAAGGCACTTTTGAAGCAGAAGGAATTTTGTTCTGATTTCTTCATGCCTCATTTCCCTGCACAAACTTACTTTTTCCTTAGTCGGGCAAATGTACTATGAACGGGGTAGAATGCAGGATCATCATAGAATATGAATAGGATCTTCGGGATATATTATTACCTCTATAGAAAATCTGACTGTGTGAGCACCGGTTACTGACTCAGCATGAGAGTGCGCAACCAAGTGCATCCTTTTTAGGTATTCACTCCAGTTGAGGAAAAAACAGGTCCCTTGGGGGAAGCTTATTCTATCTCGGAGGAGTAATCATTTCCACGGAGGAATCAAACACGGAAAAAAATAGAAAATCGGGAAAAAGCCTACACATGCATTTCTGTAATACATGGAACAACCCTCAAGCCATAACCTTTGTCGTAATGTTCTTGCAACCGAACGATATCTCTACTGGTTTTTATTCGAGTGCAGCAACATAACGATATTTCCCTCATTTCAGACCAGTTATTTCAAGGTAAAACTAATTTAAATTTTTTATATTTCAATTACAGTGCCGACAGCCAATACAACCTGGCCATTCTGAGTACCAATGTTATCGTCAACTCTGAAGGTAACTTGACCTGGTTATCCACAGCAATTTTCAAGTCTTCCTGTCAAATCAACGTAGAGTACTTCCCTTTTGATGAGCAAAACTGCACAATGAAGTTTGCCAGTTGGACATATGATGGATTTACGGTAATGTCAAATTAGTAGCGGAAATTACTCGTTCAGGAAGGAATATTAAATGAAATTCTATGAGTATCCAAGTGTTTACAGTATTTCTTGCTTTTATGACTTTTGTAGTGGATGGATTTATTTTATTTATTGAAACACACACACACATCGCAAAAAGAGTTATTCTTGTTGACAACTCTAGGAGAGGTTTTTTTAGCGGTTGGTTTGTATTCGTGAATGTGGTTGTCGTCTGTCTCCAAACTTTACATTTCCCATCACGTATCTTTTTTCCAGCACGGTTGCTCCCTTCTTTTCGCTTGGATAACTCCTTTTTTCGTATGAGTGTGACTTTACAAGAGCATTTCATGCATTTTAATTAGTACGACGTGAGTAACCGCTTGAGCATTTTCCAATAGAAAGTGAAGTATTATATTCCATTCATTCCTTCACTTTGTTGGGAATTGAACACAGAGGAGGACTACGTTGTGTGAAACCAAGTAAATAAGGAAGAATCCTGATATCTCTGTCTATTTTCGTTGTCACTGGTATTGGTAGTGTGGTCATGGACGTGATGTCGTTATTTCGCCTTACCGACCCAATTCATTCAACGAGTTTGATAGAAAGCTTAAATCTGGATGGGGGATGATCCCTATCTGAAATCCATCACTTTCTCTCTACAAGATGGGATGTCGTTTTCTCATTTTCAGAATTTATTACCCCTCTTGTTCCAACTTTCCGTTAAATTCCATACATTGAAGGGAAAAAGGTGACAATGATGAACCTGTTTCGAGATGGGATCCGACACTCAGACATTTTTTCTCGCAAAATGACCTTGCCCAAGTTGAACAAAGAAAAGAACAATATTACGAAATATCGAATTGTAATTAAGAGTAAAATATGCATCTCTTTTGATCATTAGTCCCAGCATCAAGAACTTCATTACCATATTCATGTCGCTGTCACTACCTACCCCCCTCTTTCCAAAACTAATCAGGTTTCCCAGCATTTCATCCCGATAAGTTTGCTTTGTCCAGAAAATCATGTTATTGGAAATGTGAAGAAGTTTTTAAAAAAAAACTTTCCAGCGAAGATGCAAAGACTAAAAAGTTGCCTTTCACAATACAGTTATCCTTTCTTGTCGACTCCCGCCTAGCTAATTAATGGGCTGCATGATCTCATTAAAAGCCTGTCACTAATTTCCCCTTTGTACTCTTCTTCCCGAGTGTTTGCCTCTTTGTGAAATGACAAAGAAAGATGCTCACTTGTCTCATTTTTTCCCACAGAGGAGCCTATCCAATCTACTCCATTTCCGCTGCTCCCTTTTCCCTCCTGGAAAAGTAAAAAAAGGCGACAGAGTATTTTATTTTATTAGCTAATGCCCTACACGCGGTGTGTGTCTCTGTCGAGCAGCATGCATTCCAGAATTTCCAACTTTCTCCTTTTCCTTGCAATATATTCCCCATTAAAGTCAACATTGTATGAGACGTTATTGGCTTTCATCTCCTCTTGTTTTCCTTTTTCTTGGCATTCATTTTCCGTCCCTACTTTTCTTAGGACATTCCACCGTAGGACCTTTTTTTGTCAACTTCCATTTTTCCCACTGCCAATGCAGCCTTCTAAACATGCAACGTATCTAAACTCCAAAAGAGGAACTGACTTTGCCCTTTTCCCCTCTCCTTTTTATCCCGTAATAAACTCATGGGCGTATTGAAGCAAAAAGTAGCAAAAGAAATACGCGCGTCGTAGCACCACTTTTTTTTGCAGTTGAACGCTTTGGCAAATTACCATTACAAAAAAGAAGGAAGGAAAAAGGAGCGTCAAGGGAAAAAAGATCGGATTGGGACGATAGATATAAAGCCAAGCGTGCACATTCCATTCCGCCTTTTTGATCTGCATTTTCCTGAATTCTGGTGGGGGAGGTTGTGTGTATTTAGCATAGATTTTTTTATTACGTTTCCCTTTTTATTCATTTTCAATGGGAGTTGTGAAGTTTCCGCTTTAAACTCCAAGCTTGCATTGAAGGAGGAAAAGAAAAAGAAAAGTGGTCCATTTTCACTGCTAACCTTGCAAAGCATTTTTCCTGTTTGCTTTTTTTACCTCATATCTTTACCCGTTCGTCAAGAAATGCAATAAGGTTAAGCTGCATATAGGGAACTCATCAAGTTACAAAAAAAATTGCTTTTCATATTAATTTTGACTTCGCACGCGGACAGAATTTGAAGGGAATAAATTATCCTAAGTAAAAATCCGTTTCTTTCATTCTCTCTAAGAAGGAGAAGGATACACTAAACATTTATAGCTTTTCCCGTCATTATTATTACTCCTAATTTTAATAATGAGCCTCCATAAAACCAGCAAGCCGTATGGGGTTTGTGCAAGCCGCAAGCTTCAGATTCAATTTTAGGCTCTTATATTCTTGGCAAAGTAAATATATGGATTTGGAGGTTATGCAATGCATACGTTGGTATTTGAAAATGGAGAAGAAAAAAAGTTATTATGTATGCAACCAAGTAAATCTCTTTCTTTCTCGTGAATCCCTTCAAATAAGCCGAGTAGAGAGTTGTACTCTTCTCCAGGCAAAAAACGAAGGAGACAGAGTTCTCCATTTCTGAGTAATAAATGCTGTGAGATATTAAATTGGGAAAAGGAGCGGATGTAGGAAATGTTCTTAAAACGTCTTCAGCATGTTTTTAGTCCCCTGAAGCTCACAAGAGGGGTTGGATTGTTTGGGCCAAAATTGCGGTTTTCCCTTCATATTTCTCATCCCATGCCAGTGTCTGGATAAATGTAGTAATAAAATGCAAAGAGCAAATTATCATTTTCTTAGGGAATACTCATTTCTCATGTGGGGACTCATGCATGGATAATATAATAAAGTGGAGGAGTCTCCAAAAGCGTATAATATTTTCCACAAGATGGAATAGTTTTGGTAGAGTGCATTATGCAAATAGTGAGAATTTAAAGGGAATGAAACGTTTCCTTGTTTTATCCTTCAAACTATTTTCTGTTCAGGGCTCTACTACGGAGTGACAATTTCCCTTGTCTCCTTCGCCACTGGATTATCTGTAGTCACATTGAACATCCATCACCGCGGGATGCGAGGTCGAGAGTTGCCACCATACCTGCGTCGCTTTATTTTTGGCTACCTTGCAAAGTTTCTCCTTCTCAAGTTGGACATGCCGAAACGAGCTTATCTCTTTACATCGTCGAAAGCCAGCTGCGCAGGGAATAAACAAACTGTTGCAGACTGTAATAGCGCTGCGGCTTGTAATAGCACGGCATCTGCTTCAGTGCTTGGGAGAAGGTTACCTGTTGTAAGTTTGATAAAGATATCTTGGAATGCAGTCTGCATTAAAAAGAAAATTTTACTCTGAGAAATGATGAAATGCAATAATGAGGTCTTTCCCCTTAACCTCCAAGGGAGATACGTGGCGGATCGTGTATCCCGATATGCCCGCTACTCCACCGAGTATGAGCTACTGTCACTGTGACGCACATCAGAATCTCCTAAACTCTACCTCATGGAGGGATAAGGCGAGAAGCAATCATAAATGTGATGCGAGGTAAGGATACCAGATTTTACGTATATTTTTCAGCTAGTCATTTCCTCCAAGGAGCAATTACCTTTTTATGACACTCAAGGAGAAAAATCTCCCGCATGGTGGTAGCTCTTCTAGGAATAGAAAGACATATAAGTTGAATTTACAGGGTTCATTCAATAGAAAGAAAGCTATTAGGCGTGTCTTTTATCTTGTGCTTAAGTCATTCGCTTTCATATATTCCTTCAAGATTACTTACTATGTAAGTCGTTCCAAAGTGTCAATATCTTTATGACAGATTTCTTGTTCGGGGAAATTCTCTTTGTTGTTTTTGACAAAACTTGTCATGTCAATCTGTATAAAAGATATCCTGTAATTATTGTGTCTCTGTTGGTGTCGTATATGTCTTACCTTGTTTTTCATCCCGGCTATTTCCTACCGCTTGCGTAAAATAAAGATATGCATCTCAAGGAGCAAACCTAAACGCGCTCTCGTTGGAAGAGCCAGCTACCGATTCTTTCTCTTATGGACAAAGGTTCCGTCCTGTGATGCGGGTGCGAGGAATTCCCTCAGGGGATTTGACAGTTCCCTTGACAAGTCTCAGTGGGGGGCTGCATTCGGCCAATTCATTTCATCACCGCTCCATCCACCATCATTTTCAGCAGTACGCTTTGGATGACACCTTTATCGACTTCAAAACACACCGGACCGCCTTTGAAATGGGGGACCTGTTGCAAGAGGATGTGATCGGAGCGAGATTGAGTGGAAGTGGAGGTACTGCTGAGACTTCTACAGGTGGAGGAGCAGGTAATATAAAGCTCAATATCTTGTTTTACAAACTTGTCATCCTACATGAATGAACAGGATGTAAGGTAGGGCATCGCATCGTTTTTGAGTGAAACGAACTTTGCTATTTTTCTCTAAAACTTTCCAGGGACCACTCCCGAACTGGCGCCGTGGCAAAGGCAACTTTTATTTCTCCTCTACCGGATCAATGACACTTTGGATAAGAACGAAGATAGAATGGACGACCAAGAGAGGAAGGATATCCTCAAGTTAGAATGGCAACAAGCTGCTCTTGTTATTGACAGGTGAGCGACATTAAAACTGAACTAAAACAGGGAGGCAATTAATTAACTTTCCCTGAAAACTTTCATCCGCCAAAAAGTTCATTTTTACAATAATTATTTTTTAGACTTCTCCTCTGGATTTTTGTTGTGGCCACAATAGCCGCCACATTTGGCATCCTGTATATGTCACCGCACACAAAACTCTTTACAACGTGATTACTGACGGAACCACTCTCCCACGTTTTGAGTCTCCGCCTCTTTTCCCGTTCTTTACGAATTTTCTAAAGAAACCGAGAGATTGACAACGACGACAAAGAAACAAGTAACATGTATCTTCTCCTATCCGCAAAAAATATAACTCTTTATAGCGGCGCGACAACAGTAGTAAAAAAATTGAGCCTAAGAGAAGGACAAGTGAAAATTGAATTGTTTACGGAAACCCTCTTCCTGACAGCCTTCTCTTCTTTTTTTAGTCTCGATCAATATCTTCAAGAGAAGAAGCATAATAAACGCTCTCATGCGGAAATAATGGGAGAAGAAAAAAAATTACTCTTTACATCTCTTGTATATAGCTACTATTTATAGCTGTCGGCACTCGGCATTAATATCATCATTAAATATCACACAAGACTACTGCGTATTTATATATGCCTATTTTGATTGTGCGATTCCTGTTTAAGTACATATGTTTATATAACGTATACGTACGGAAACGTGAAGGCAGAACCCTATCATCCTTTCTGTATCTTCAATGTATTCGCAAACTTTAGCATTTTATCAGCATTAAATAACGTCAAGAGATATCGCACATGTCCCACTTTTGTTTACAGCGACATAAATAGTCTTAAGATAAATGAGGATTATATGTAGACCGCTTCTTTACAAAGCAGTTTAGCACATTTCTGCCCAGAGTTGGGGATGTGATGTGACTGCGAGTCAAGTGAAATATAATTAGTTTTCCACATATAATTTAAATGAGAAAATTGTATTCCCATTCGAGGACAAGAATTCATTATATAATTTCATACCCCTGTGCGGTAGAACGTTTAGTTGTAAGTTTTTGTAAAATCTGTAATATTATTATATTAGTGAAAACTGGGTGAAGGCAAGGAGCCTTTGTTATCCAGACACTTTTCCAGCGTGAGTCGGAAAACGTAGATGATATAAGATATAATGACGATGTATTAATCCTTAAAAATATATGTAAATCACTCTAAAAAGATGAATGACGTACCTTACAATATAAATTTATTGGGCATAATAATGGATACCAATGTGTGTAATGTGGGAAGTGTGTGATGCAAAAGAGACGAAGTAAATACAAGATATTATGCTAAAACCGAATGCTTTTAGTAAAATTGACTTGATCGTCGTTTTAAGTGACGGGAATAAATGAGGAGAGTTGTACACTTATAACTTGATGAAAACCCAAGCATGACACCTATCTCATATTTTTATTCATATGAATATACACGTCTCTGAAAGTGAAGGAGTCTCATGTGAAGGCAGGTAATGGAGTTTGGACTTAAAAGGAGGAAATAGGTTTTGGAAGAAGAGTACTGGAATAATTCTATGGAATCTCTTGCGACCGTCTTGTTCTGGAATGAATCATTTTTTATAGAAGATGTCCTCATTCTCCAAGACATACGTTGTGAGGTTGTGAAAGGTTATAGGTAAAGTCAGAGACGGCAGTTCTACTTTTGTAATTAGAATTGAACCCACGTTCCCACGATTCCCCTTTCATTTTCTCATCTTCAATCCACAATCCTACCTCATTTCGGGGGAAAATGGTTTTCATAGGGAAGGAACATAATATGGAGATATGTAATGAGGAAGGTAATGATAACGCCAAGTATTTACCAGAGAGTTCCAAAGAAAAGAAAACGGATAGGCGTGGACAATGGTAGAAATATTTTCATCGGGATTGGAACATATCTCTGCAAGGAAAGCGGGAGCGGTGTAAAGCAAAAGTAAAAAAAATATTGGAAGAGCCTTGCATTCTCGCTGGAGAAAAATATTGAAGGAATCTCCAC
This sequence comes from Sinodicranocentrus sp. ZH6, assembly GCA_027743935.1. Taxonomy (NCBI): domain Eukaryota; kingdom Metazoa; phylum Arthropoda; class Collembola; order Entomobryomorpha; family Entomobryidae; genus Sinodicranocentrus; species Sinodicranocentrus sp. ZH6. Next base: position 20,644 of record JAHZNA010002167.1, read on the forward strand.
TAACTAGATAAGCATGAAAGGCGGGAATCCATTTGGAGAATGCTATTCTTCATTCCTTATTCCTTTTTTACAAAGTACACTGCGGTCTAGCCTTTTGTGTGCATCGTGCATTTTATTACGATGCAGGAGTGGGATTTAGATTTTAGATCTATCAAGAAGCCTCTACAAATTCGCATTCCTGTTTCCCGCAGTAGTTGATACTGTGTCGGTATCCTTGTCGAAAAATGTGGACGACATAAGGTAAAAATTGCGGAGGTTTATCCATTTTAGGCAGTTTTCGCGAATAATGGGAACTGGAGCTGGAAGTGAATAGGTTGTGGAGTAATAGGATGGCTCTGGAAACTGTTTCAACTTGCTTTTTTATGCGACGACAGAGCCGACCCTGGCACAATAAAACATTTAAAGAGATTTACATTACTAGAGGAAAGGATTTTTCCCTCTCGTTTCGCCCTTTTTAAACGGAAACAAAGAGCAAAAAGCTTGTTCTATACAGGGAGGAAATTTTGCGGTAAAATATCCCTTAATACTGAGAGCGCCATTGGGTATAAAAAAGTATTTAGCTTATATCCAAAGCTTGTACAGTTTGATGGGCTATTGTACTGTTAGGGTCATGGATATGGATTATTGGAGGAATGCTGAGATGAAGCGATAAAAAAGTGACCTCTTGTACTTGTGTGGTCATACGAGTGCCATTGACTTTCCTAGTGGATGGTTGAATTTCATTACATTCCATGTTATGAATGGTTTAGAAAATGTCTCGTTTTGTCTGGAAAAAAGTTTTATGAAGGGGGAAAGTGAGATGTATGAAGCTGAGGCGATGAGATGGGAATGGATGTTTTATAGAAGCATTCTGTTTCTGATAGCTTTTCCTTCGCCCTTATGCTTCCTTTTTGAACTAATGAAACCGACATTGGGATTACTATAATTTCATGTTTGAGTTTCCTATACTCTTTGCCTTGCACCGTTGCACGTTTCCCACACATGTAAACCACATATGGAAGACCAGAACCAGAAGTCCATCAGTGGTTGGCAATGTTGGCATTGACAAGTAAATTAATTTGAATGGTTTTCTCTTTCGAAGTTGAAAGGTTTTCACTAGAAGTACAGAACAGAGTATATTTCATTATGACTAAATTGAGGGCAATTTAACCTCCATTGATCAAATAAGTAATTTTGTCACAAAGACCTTGATGGCCTGAACATATTAGCGTTTATGGAATAACCATTAGTCCATTAGTGCCAATTTCACCGAAACTGTTTACAGACCACTGTGTGACCTTTTTCGCCCTTAATAAAAATTGATAGTTTACACAGATTGGCACACGTCATGATACTCACTTGCAAGCTTCATTCCATCAATATAATCTTTATGTTTTTATAATGGCATATTATGGACAAAGCCAGACTAAACAGATGAAAGGATTAGATAAACTTTAAAGGAAAAGAGTTTGACTTACTCCTTTGTTCGCATTTTGACTGATGTCGTAAACACAGATATCTCTTCTGCCAAAGAAACTGTGGAGATAAGACACGAGAACAATACCTTGACCTTTTCCTCAATTAAAAAGAAAGTGTTTGGTTTGGAGCAGGGGAACTAAAATGCAATATAATGTCAATACTATCCCACGCTTAAGCGCACTAACATATTTTAGAAATGACTTGATAGGAGGGAAAACATGCATTTCATTTTACTTGACTGGAATTCCTGTTGTGGACGACAAAGTCTAGTAGACTCAAAACGCACTTCACATTTCACTATCCCAACGCTTTTCCATGCTTTCCTGTGGCTTTTAGAATGCGAGATGCGAGCGGGTTCTTTCGATTGTCGTGCTAACATCGATACAATAATTTATCCAAGCTACACCACAAAAACACTCAACATCCATTTTCTCCCAAGTGCATAGACATTTGGATAAAGAGTGTACATCGTTGATTGATTTCTTAGCTATAAATTCCTCTCCTCATCACATCATGCATAATGAAGGAAAACACTAATGTTGGGGAATGCAAGTGGGGAAAGTTGAGATCAATACTTGGGCATGCACCACCACCACCAAAGAACTTTCCCATTGTTGGAATTTTCTGAGGGAGTTGGAAAGCATCAATTTTTAAAGGAGTTATTCAAACACGGTAAGCTCCTTTTGTGGAAGGGACGTGAAAGATTAATTATTTCTCGGATTAGGCACAACGGCTCCGCTTTTGATCCCTATCTACCTACCCCGCTAATCATTCTAATTATGCACGCTGGCACAGACAAATTCGAGGAGATTTACAGGTGGAAGTGACAACCATGAAGGGCAGGTGCAGCAGAGGAGAAAACATTGTCACGTACTTTTGCACAAATTACAATTGATGGCTGTGGTTGCCTCTCGCGATGAAAACGTCTTCCTCTTCAAAATCCTCGTGAGCGAATATAATGGAGGAGGAGGGAAAAGTCAAGGAGAGCGAGTGTATCTAAAAATGATATTTTAGGTTTTCGCTGACACGAATTTTAACCAGGTCGCTACAACCCATTACCTCTTTCTCGAGTTGTTTCCTTCCAGCCCAGTAGCAATAATTAGAGATGGCATATGGAAGAAAAATGATTATTTATTTTGGGACTTGTAAAGACACAGTTTCGTACTTGGGTGTTCCATTTTAAATGGGATTTTGTTTGAGACAAGTTAACCTACTTTCCAAGGAACACAAATGTAATAAGGTTTTCTAGTCTCATTTTTCCTTAGGTTTCAACGCGGTGAATATGTATTACGTAATATCGTTGAATAGAACATCCTTACTACTTACTACTAAATTTACATGATATATGTAACAAATGAATATATGTTTTCAGCAGAGTATATTGTACCTGGAAAAAGTATAAGTGTATTTTATATGATTTGCGGCACCACATCATTTTCCTTTTGATGGAACGCTGAACCAGTTCTTTACACGTGCATCTTGCGATCTACAAGAGTATTTAGAATTATGTAAATATGCAAATAAGAATGAGCATCCTTACAAAAAGAAAATATTTCAATGTAATCCAGCTCACCGGCACGGCACAGGGTGTATTTTTTTATAGAAATTATTACTCTCATTCATTTTACCTTCAAAATAAAGTAAACTGATCTAGAGCGTAAACGTTTTCTCTAAGCGTTTCCAATAAATTGTACTAAAAGCTAAAAGACATGCAATTATTTAGGGAATATTTCATGTATGAGTAATTGTAAAATTTCCCGGTTGTTAAAATGCTAACGTCTTTCGACACATTTGAATTAATCTCTTGTAGATTAGTTTCTTTCCTGGCATTAATCAGTTTCCTTTGATAAAGTGTAGTTTCCCAAGACGTAGTATAATGGCAATCAATTCATTGAGTATATTTCGACCTACCTGGAGATCAAAGAGATGGAGAGACTAAATTTTGAGTTTTATTTCCTACCTTGTTAAAATATGCTTTATAAGGAAATCCCCCCAAGGGGTAACCCTGAAGTTGTCTTTCATTACAAACGTATCTAACTTATACACTCCATTTCTATTTTTCCGTGGGTATTTATTCATTCATTTTTTCAGGATTCGCTTGGGAATAGTAGCTAATGAGTTTCAACTAATGAGCTTGTTCTGATGTCAGAAAAAAGTTGAGAAAATTTTGAGAGCAGCTTTCTTCAAAACGTGTTTTATTTTACATAAGTAACTGCACGCATTAGATTTTCTCCCTACTTCTTTATTCCCTTTCACTCCATCTTATCAGTTCAAATGCATTCCATCTTCCGTTCATTGACACAAGACTTATTTTTCTCGAAAACAATAGACGTTTTCCTATTAATCACCCTTGAAATGATGAGATTGTAAAGAATATCTCAAAACTGGAAAAAGGGTTCTTAAGCAGTATAGCTATAGCCGCTTATATAACATAAAATTGGTAGTATTGTATTTTCCCTTAAGCTTTTGCTGACTTCAGGTTTTTCTCTCTGAAAAATGCAAATGTGAGCAAGCACAACCCATCATCCAAAAGTGATCTTCTTCTGCTCGGTGACCTAAATCAAATGCAAATATTTTCTCTTCAGATTCATTCCTTGTCAAATGGGAAAAATATGGAAACGTGATCTTTCCTCGATTCCTGGACTGGATATTTTTCACGTTAAATTCTGTAGATACTTCATGCTCCTCCTTTTTAACTATTTTTCCATGAAAAATAACCTCCACCTTAACTACTTTGTGACTCTATTTCTTTCAAAAGCACCTAATCTTATACGTCAAATAAAGCAATATAATGGCATCGGTTGAAAATATCTGCTATTATAATTCAACTTACATACATCCTCTCCCATTTATGCAACTATCGCACAATATTCAAGGCCAAAAAAGAGCACAAGGTGATGTAGACAAGGTGTATGTGTGAGAGTTTGTGTAGCTCATTGAAGAAAAAAGGGACACAGCTTTTCATTCCGTTTCCAGTCACATATTTCGCTTCCCCATAAAAATGCCATGAATCGGAATTGTTGTAGAATATAAAGGAGACTTTTTCGTTTTCTCCTCATGACTCATCATTACTCAGCAATATATCATATTTACTACAGCATATTATCAAACCTTACGGGTCATGAGTTTGGTGTACATTGCACATTATCATGAGATTGCCATCATATCACAACTATTATTACACATACAAAAGTATATCCAGTACCCATATGTCTTCGGTTGGAGAAGAAAAAAATTCTGAGATTTTTTTCGGAACTGCAAGGCAACCGTCTTATTATCAGCACATCTGCCGAATACGGAAGTGGCATGGGAGCAACTGCTCTCTTTCCACAGTCGCCATCAATCTGATCATCATTTATCATCGCAACAGCCACACTGGTAGCTAAAAAGAGATCATATTTCATGTAAGTCAATCATTTCCTCTCTCTTTCTCTTCAATACTTCAACATTTAGCCATGGGTTTTCTTCTCAGGTTACACATAATTTTTATGACGATGGCTTGCCACGCGTCAGCAAATAGGGCAAAATTGTGTGCATGATACAGATGTGCTGATGGTCTCTTCTGATATTTTCTTTTTGTCTAGGATAACACACTAGAGAAAATATAATGCGTCGCCTTTACTGCCTCATGTGTGGATTTTGATGAACCCTTCAACCTGACACACTTTTGTGGACTGCACCACAGCAAACCTGACATTTTTATGATGTATAGAGAGGAAGGAGTGAAACTGGCAGTGAATATGTTTTTCAAGAAGAAAGTAATCTCGCTACATCTTGCTTTGAAGAGGTTTCTGCTTACAAAATGTGCTAGGGAATTTTTTATCGGAACTATGGGACAAGGAAATAGTCCTTAATGTTACGGAGAAACTATAAGGTTATATATTTTTCGGTTAAGACAATAGGGAAATGGGTTTTTTGGGAAGATAGAGAAGAGGGTCTTTGGCTCAATAGCAGGTGCAACTTTAGCAATAAATCTTTCTGGAAAATTGTATTGTTTATGCATGAAGAAATTGGAAGTTAGCTTGGATGGGCAAGATACTGTAATACCCATATGCGTTGGTTAATTTAAGGGGATGGAAGCAGGTTTGTAAAAATTCTTTCCAGAAAAAACTTACTTGTGAGAGGAATAGGATATTATACAGTTAAATACTTTAGCTCATATGGTACTTGGGGTCGTGCAATTTTTAAATGCTTATTATAAGAAAGATGTCTTGAATGTAAATTGGAAAGAAACGTCGACCTGTTTAGGATATGTGTTTTTCAGCAATGGTTGATAAATGTCAAGCACGAGGTTGACATTCAAGGGGTTAAATGGGTTAGAGTATGATATTTTTCTCCAAAGGAGTGATGGAAATGTAGCTCTACTTTTTTTTGCATTGAAAGCAACTGAACAGTCAAAAGCTGATGGAAGGCTGGAAGATGAATTTAGGAAGGAATATGCAGCCATATATATAGTACTTAATCTCTAATGTGTTGCAGGCTGTATCAAATCAGTCATGTGACATATGTCAAAGACCTGAGGAGTTAATTACACGAAATAAAAATATTTTCCGAAATATGTAGATAGACATACGAAACTCCCAAACCCATAAAGCATCAGTAATGGTTAACATAAATTGGGCTTTTTACCAAATAATGATTATTTCTACTCGATGATCCAGCACCTTGCTGCAGAAAGCTCTTATACTTCAAAGTTTACAAGCCAGTGGGTCAATTATTCCACAAAGAGAATTATAAACACTTAGCAGTTCCAATAGCAGTGAACTACAAATAATTAATCATTAATTAATTAAGAGTTTATCTACTCGTTTGGGAATGCGTTAGTTTTAGTCCTAATGGGTTGTTTCATATTTAAACATATACACCCACTCCGATAGGCCCAGACCAGTTATATGGTCGTAGACCTGAGAAAAATACATTCCAAGCACGCTTTTCTTATGTATACTGGAAGATTAGCAAGCAGTATTTGAAATGCGACATTCTCCCTTGGAAAAAGTTACGCAGCTTGGATGAGCCTATCCAGTTGGAACGATTACCAACTAACTTTCTTGATCGAGATGAGAACCGAAAGAGGAGGCAGTATTTCAAAACTGATGGCTAGAAATACTTACGAGTTTGTGGATACCGAGAGCTGTTCATGAAACTGAATATTTCCAAGATGGCCAGCGCTATTATTCCTTTGAAGGAAGATGGGAGCGATTAAAAAAGATTCTGACACGAGAGACGATCTGATTTACAACTACAGGAAATTGGCTCATGAAGGTGGACCTAAACACCATCCACCGGCTAAACCCACCCAGACTCGTACCCTTTAAACTCCAACAGCAGCTGCCGCTCGCAAAAAGGCTACACCAACGACGACATCTGCACACAAACCTGCTCCCGTCAGTCAACTAGGTAGAGGGTCTGCAACATTCAAAGCCAGTAAAAAGTCTACAATAGACGCAACCAAAAAGAAGCGACAAAGTAGTCGGGTAGACCATAGTTGTTGTGGCATGTTTAGCTTTCCACACAAGAAGCAGCTCAAGGGGAAATCTGGACCATTAGGGATAGACGGCAAGCCAAAAGATCCCTTGCAAGTTTTAAAGGAGATAGAAATTCGAAAGTGGAAATGGCCAAACCACCGCAAGCGATTTCCGAATCCTTTGAATCCGAAATATGTTGTACTTCTCCATCGAATCTACAAGCTTCCAAAGGAGGATAAAGAAAGGGACAATGAATGGATGCACTTATCAGATACGGATCCAAATGAAGATGTCATAAAATCCTTTGACAAAACCTTACATCCTTGGATGACTCAAGGAATAATTTTTGAAAGTCAAAAACTACGCCGTCAAATGAAGCTTTTCTTACTCGTCTTACTTTGTCAGGAAGATCGATTTTACATTACAGGAATAACTTTGCAAGCGGGCATGTTGAGTTCTCAGCCGATAAATACAACACACTTCCGTTCCTCATTACTCCTCCTCTGGGCTACCTTATCAATATTTTTCTGCTCTCATATGGATATTCAAGCAAAGGATTATACCAATCCAAATGAGTTCTTGTAAATGAAATTAGTCTAAATAAGAGTTATATTCATTTAGGTTGTTTTCTTTAAATTAAAAGCCATTCTATTTTTGGCATGTTAAGGAAATTGGAGAAAATTGAGCTAGGTAAATATTCACTGCCGATTGCCGATGCTTGCAACTGTTGGGAATTTAATCTAGGTGTGTGTCTGTGTGGAGCGCAACAGTTTTACTCGGAAATGGTGCTTTGATAGCTCCGCCCTCCACGAAATGGAGACAAGTGGTGCACTGGACATTCGTAAACTTACTACATGACCAACATCCAGCTATTTTTAGTCTTCGCGGGAGTTTACGCTCTCATGTTTATATTCAATTTTCCGCTGGTACGTACGAGGCACATGCGGACTAACAGCGATGCTTTTACTTTGTCCTGGAGTGCCATTTTTGCGAGTATCCCATCCAGAAAAACTCATCTTTTATCAATAGATAGGATTTGGAGTTCAAGTTGCTATTTTGTTTTGGTCTCGAATGGTGATGACGTTGCTTCAGGTTTTTGCTCTGATGTTGAAGAACCTGTGTAAAATGTGGAACTTCAAGTTTGTCTTGACTTTCAAACTCTTGGCCATCCAGAACAGGGGTTAACTATATGAGTTGCAACTTGCAGTTGAATCAATCTCTTTCAAAGTTGTGGGGCCAACATAGACTAACTGTATACTTTTCGACCATTATGGACTTGTATTTTCTAGCGCAATTATGTGTTATGTGATACCTGAGGTAATACTAACTGCTTCGACTTATAGAGATACTTTTTGTGGAAATTCCAAATATACCCTTTATTCTTTATTGAGTTTGGAAAATATCATTGCAAATTGTAGGCTTTTGTGATTGCAATAACACTTTCACAGCTTGCGCTCTTCAACCCATTTCCGGTGCATAAGTTTCATGGAAATAAACCCAATATTCTCGTGTATTCTGATGCTGAACCTACCATCGAAATTCCGGTTATCAGCATACATAGTAAAATATGGAATGCCCATTTCTCGCACAAATCCAATCTAACTGCAACATGTTGTGTTTAACTTGTCTTCATTACCATCATCCATACGAAGAATTCTGTTTGACTGTCTTAATACTACTTCACGTTATCATTGATTTTGCTTTCACTTCGGAAATTTTAATTTCAGCGACAGTAGCAGTACGTAGATATCTCCTATTTTATACAAAGCACTTTGTCATTTTCATTAAATGTAACTGCAGGTTTATAATTTTAGCTTATGACTGGAGCCGAAGAATTCGTGAGAAGGGCAGGAATGATGAATAGTCCGAGATCACATGAAAGGAAATTGGTATTGTGGATAACGTACAACGTTGATACGATTTTGCGCCAGGAGTAGAAACACCTGTATCCCAGGTAATTTTTATAAAAGTCTAATGAAGCAAAATTACCGGTCAACTTTCC